>CABHPQ010162931.1:8704-41424 GCA_902168405.1 Peromyscus aztecus | reverse complement strand
GATGCAGGAATGTCCCAGCTCCAGGGAAACAAGTTGATGTGAAACTGCAAGCAGATGGCCTCTCTCTCGCTACAGACATCTTCCTCTCCTGCCAGGGAAAGTGTGGTCTAAGAATCAGTGTGTCCTCACCATGACACTTCAGTTCTCGGAGCGGAGCGTCCCATCTCTGTGCTGTGGAGCTGGGGGACTCCCGGCAGGAGGCCTTCTGACGTGTTCCGGGTGTCTGCAGTCCCCAGTTCATACCTAGGAGCGCGAATGCTCCATGGGAAGATGTCTGGAGAAGGGACCTTTAGCAGGTGACGAGTGTAGGTGAGGTCGCGAGAGTGGAGGTCTCGGATGAGATTGTGGTCTTTGTAAGATAAGGAGAGAGCAGAGTTCTCTCTGTCTACCGCACAAAGAGACCTAAAGGTGCTAGCCAAAGTCAGAAGCAGCTACAGCGTGGGTCCAAGGGCAGCCTGGAGACAAGAATGAGTCCGGGAGCCACCTGGTGCCAGGGATACAGTCAAGTGGTAGTGTTCTTACCGTGTGTGAGGTTTGACCTCCAGCACCAAAAAACCAAGGCCAATGATAACCTTGGAAAGCATATCTCCCAGGCGTGTGGCTAGTAAGAGATGTGACTACCATAAGAGACAGAGAGAGACAGAGACAGATGGATGGAGAGCCCTTAAAAACAAGCACGGATGAGCCAAGCACTGTGCTCATGACTCTCATTCAGCTCTCAGTCCAGACAAGAGGAATGAAAGCTCTATGCTGGGACCTATTCTCAAAGAAAATAGGGAAAGGGAGGAAGGAGACACATACCCTATGGGGAGGAACGGTTCTTAAGGAGGAGGAACTGTAGCCTATCAATATAGGAATAAATGTTCAACTGCACACCCAACAAATGATTACTTAAATATCACTTTGCCCTGTTCTTTAATGGGCAATGATCAGAAAGATCAGCAATTCAGTTGGCAAGGATATAAATAAAGTGGCATTCTCACAGACTACGCGGGGACAAAAATGGAGAGGAGTTTTTGGAAAGCGTTCTGGTAATGCGTTTGAAAGTCTATACTGGAGTCCAGCCTGGTGGAACACATCTGTCCTCCAACTCCTGGGAGACTGAAATGGGGGGATCCCTTGAGCCTAGATGTTCAAAGCATGGGCAACATAGTGAGTACTTCATTTTTTTTTTAAGGAGTAAGGAGAGAGGTGGGGGGCAGAGAGGGAAGAGGGGGGAAAGGAAGGAGAAAGAAGGGAAGGCTGGCCAGCAATCTTGCCTTACTTTTCAGAAATTTACCCCAAGGAATCAATCATTCATGCATGTAGACTTAGCTACAAGGCCATCAACAACAGCATTGTTCACAGAAGCAAAAAAAAAGGAATATGAACAGCCTCTGAGGACCGATTTGACATGACTCTGAATATGGTAAAGGCATTAAGCTATAGTAGGAGGTACTCAGTGGCATACAAAGAAATTTACTGTGTGCCGTTAGCTGAAAAATGTGGGTTTTTAATTAGTAACATGATCATTGTTAGCTTATTTTTAAAAATATAGAAATGAATCTAGTATACACACACACACACACACACACACACACACACACACGCACACGCACACGCATGTGTGTGTGTGTGTGTGTGTGTGTGTGTGTGTGTGTGAATGACCACAGTAATCATAAAGGATTCTTTTCTACTATTTGATTTTCAATATTTGCTATTTTTCTCTAAAATGAATATGCATTGCTGTGCGGTAAGACACAACCTTTTATTTTAAGAAACTTTGATGTGAAGAAGAGCTTGCTCCACTTTGGGGGCTGCTTACTGTTGTCCTGAGGTTGCCTCTTAGATGCAGACTGGCAGAGGGGGGAGCTGCGAGGAGAGTGCGCATTTGCAGTAGAAAAAAAAAGAACCTTCTGAAAGATGGAGTCTATGCCTAGGAAGCAAGCCTCTGCATACATAAAGCTGAGCAAAATGGAGGTACACTTCCCAACCAAGGGTCTCTGGGTCTCAGCAGACAGATGTCCGCATTCTCTCACCAGCGTGGCTTTAGCAGCTGTGGACGGTTCCAGGTGGACAGTCATTGAGTAAAATGTCTGGTGGCCACAAGGAAGTGTGTGGACGGTCAGATGGGAGTGTGGGGAGCTCCAACCGGTGAGAAGATAGAGTCGTGTTAGGGCCAGGAAGGTGAATGCTGTCTTGAAAAGGGAATGAAGGAGATAATTGGACTGCCTGCTGCCCACCCCAGGGAAGGCATGGCTTGGCTTCCTTCCCACTACACCACACTCCCCTCATAAAACGATAGCTTCAAGATCCCAGCAGCCACCCTGAAATGCTGACTATGGATCTGGAGGAGAAAGATGGACAGGGGACCTGGGCCTGGATCCTCAGGCTCAGAGGGGCAGTTCAGAGAGAGACCGCCCTGCATTGTGCCAGGGTTTCAGGTTCGGAGCATTGTGTGGAGTGGGTGGACCCCAAGAGGAAAGAGCCTTGCTCTGAAAGAGGACAGAGCTCAACACGCGTGTGACGCCTGACCTGGCCGGTAGATCTCACTGTGCCAAATGTCTCTGGTTCTAAGTAGAATCAGGGCCATAGCTCAGGTCATTCCAGGGGCCCTGGTGGCCACAAATTTGAGGAGAAAGGCTGAAGGATGCCAGTTGCCACCCAAGACAGCATCTCCCCGCCCTATTGGCTTTTCAGATCTCACTACCTTCCTATGTCAGGTTGGCCCAGTGTGTCTGGCTGGCCCAGAGTGCTAGCTCTGCCTGAGGACGCTTCAACTAACTTCACACTCTGGACATTCCCTTCCCTCCAGTGGGTATGCTTTTCATCATTGGAGGATACGTTACCTTGTTCAAAACCTAGCCCGCACGTCCCGTTTTGAGAAACATTCTCTTATGGGGTGGGAGGTGGGGTTCGAGACAGGGTTTCTCTATGTCTTTGTGTAGCTCTGGCTAACCTGGACCTCGCTCTGTAAACCAGGCTGGCCTCGAACTCACAGAGATCCGCCTGCCTCTGCCTCCCGAGTGCTGGGATTAAAGTAACAGCCCTGGTGACTTGGTAGTGAAAGGTAGGCCGTTGATTTCCCAACCCCCAGCAAAGCTGAGTGCCAGCCTAGGATGGCAGGTGTGCTGGTTTGAGTGAAGAGAAGTTTTTAAAACCCTACCTCGGTGGTTCTCAGCCTGTGGGTCACGGCCCCCTTGCTCAGCTATCCTGCATCTCAGATGTTTACATTACAGATGTTTGTACGACAGTAGCAAAATTACAGTTATGAAGTAGCAACAAAAAAATTATATGGTGTGTGTGTGGAGGGGAGGTCACCACAATATGAGGAACTGCATTCAAGGGTCTCAGCATCGGGAGGGTTGAGAACCAGGCTCTGAACTCAATAAGCCCCGTCCCTCTCTCCTCGCTTGTTGAGTAATAAAGAGGTGGCCGTCTTGTCCGGCTCAGCCCCGCTGTTCCTGTGCCACCACGAGTGCACTTCTGCCTTTCCTATCCCGTGTATTCTAAGGCTTATCAGACACGCAACCCGCCACATCTGAGGTGGTTTGACAAGTTTTGCCGTCTCAGTGATTTCTCTACTCTTTGCAGAGCATATAGAGGAGCTGTAGTGAAACTGGCTGGCAGTCGGGTGCGGGGAGCTAACTTAGCAGGCTTCCATCCCCTAGGGACCCATTGCTTCCTGTGACATCTGTCGTTGAGCCTGAACTGACTCAAGGTATTTCACGGCGGCTTTTATTTCTTACACTATCACCGACACGAACTTGCTGATCCCACAGGGCCGACCTGCTCTCCTCCATCCCGGTTCTAGTTAGCGTGCTCACACACCTCTGAACACGGCAGCCAGCCACCACGGCTTCCCTTCCCCTCCTCCTCCCCAACATCCAGCTCCTCATTCCAGTGCCCAGCGCTAGTGCCCTGTGGGCTCTCAGGAGTCTGTCTCAGGCCTACTCAGTGGGCTCAGCCCTCATCATGGGAGCTGAGAAGATTTCATTCCTGTTTCCCCGAGTCATTCGGGTCAGGAAAACAGTCTGTTTTCAAAGAACGCAGTGAGGGAGGGTGGGACCTAAGGAAGAGACTCTTAGGGCTACTCCTCTTGCCCTGCGCCGCCGCTGCCGCTGCCCCCCACCCCCCATTTTCCTTGGACTACAGAGCTGTGGTGGAGACTCACAAAAAGCAGCATTCCATTCCAGTCACTAGGAATGACCCCACCTCACTGTTGGAGAATCCTCAGGCTGTGGCCCCACCCCACAGTACCCTCATCCCCACCCAAGGAAGACATGCACAGGTACTAGGAGGTACCAGCTGGCTTTGTTCAGCTGATGGGAAACATCTCCAGACCCTGAAGCCACCACCGACCCCCTGCCAGGAATGTGGGTGTGGAAGCATGGAGAGCTCTGAGCACCAGTGGGACGTGATGCTAGAAAGACCTGAGGAGATCGATCAGGCAAAGGTGGAACCAGGGGCGTGAGACAGCAGAGCTCTGGTGACAGCAGCATGGGGACCCATCACGAGGCGCTCAGGTCCCCGCTCCTGCTGTGTAGGGCCCACAACAAGACCCCATTGTTCCTGCTCTGGGGCCATCCCTTGCATGGATGCTCTGTGGCCATCATTCTGAAATTCATGAGAACTTCCGATCAAGGTTTTCAATGGGGAGCCCCACAGGTTAGAGCTGACGGCAGCTCCTGTTTGAATATTTTTAACACCCACAAAGATCCTCCATTATCAAGTTGTTCCCCTCTCCCGCAGCCCCTGAACTCAACCCCCCACCCCACCTGTTCACTGTCTCGAGGGATTCTCTTAGTCTAGACATTTCATATAAATAGAAACGGATAATATGGGACCTTTTGTGCTTGGTTTATTTTTAGCATAATGCTTTTGAGGTTCATCCAAGCTGCAGCATATATTAATATTCATCCCTTTTTATCACTAACTAATAGGCATCCCATCCGTGGACAGGCCTCATGTTGTTTAGTCATGCAGCAGTTTACGGACATACGGGTTGGTGCTTTTGTTTTTTTCTATTATGACTAGGGCTGCTATGAATATATATATATATATATATATATATATATATATATATATAATTTTTTTTTAATGCGACGATGCTCCCATCTCTCCTTCGTTATACCTAGGACTGGAATTGCTGGGTCAGCTAGGGAGTCTGTGCTTATATCTTGGGGGACTTGCCAAACTGTTTCTCCACAATGGCTGAATCATGGTTCGTGCCCACCAGCAGTGTGTGAAGGGCCCAGTTTTCCCACATCTTTGCCAACACTTGTATTCCTTTGTTTTGACTGGAGCCATCCTCACACCTCAGGGGTGTGAAGTGGTCGCTCACCATGGTTTTAGTTTGCACTTTTTCTTCTTCTGTTGCTGCTTTTTTCCCTAGACAGGGTTTCTCTGTGTAGACTTGGCTGGCCCAGAGCTTGCTCTGTAGACCAGGCTGGCCTCAAACTCAGAGATCCTCCTGCCTCTGCCTCCCAAGTGCTGGGATTAAAGGTGTGTGCCACCACCACCTGGTTTGGTTTGCATTTTTCTAAAGACTAAGGTTGTTGTGAAATCCTTTTTCTTTCTTTTTTTTTTTTTTTTAAAGATTTATTTATTGTCTACAGTGTTCTGTCTATATCTGGTGCCAGATCTCATTACAGATGGTTGTGAGCCATCATGTGGTTGCTGGAAATTGAACTCAGGACCTCTGGAAGAGCAGCCAGTGCTCTTAACCTCGGAGCCATCTCTCCAGCCCCGTGAAATCTTTTCTTGAGCTAGTTAGGCATTTGCATATCCTCTTTGGGAAATTGCCTATTTAGGTCTTTTGCCCATTTTAAAAATATTTATTATTATTATTTTCTTAATCTCGTGTGTGTGTGTGTGTGTGTGTATGTATGTATGTGCAGGTACCCTCAGAGTCCAGAAGAGCGTGGAGCCCCTAGAGTACAGGCAATCGGAAGCTGTGTGACATGGATGCTGGGAACCGAACCTGGGTCCTCCATCACAGGAGTACGCACTCTTAACTGCTAAGCATCTCCACAGCCCTTTTGCCATTGTCAAAAAATGGGTTGTCTCTCTTGATTTCAGGTTTCTACAAGGTTCCACCTCCATCATCTCATCACCCAGAGCCTCAGACAGTTTACCCCTGACCTTGGCCAGCCTGAGCGAGATGGCTTAAGGAAAATGCAGACAGTAAACCTTTTACCAACTTCTCTTCCTTCCAACCGCCGCCACAGGAGCCAGCTTGTCCTTCGGGCTCTTGGCTTAGGGAAATGTATTAGTGACATTTCTTGTGACTGTGACTCAATGATGGCACAGAGCAACTCAAAGAAAGACAGACTGCTTTTGGCTCAGGGTTCAGGGACCTGTAGTTTGTCACGGTGGGGAAGGCATGGCCGTGGAGGTGACCTGGCTCATGGCACAGACCTGAAAGCTGAGGAAAGGGAATGCTGGTGATCAGCTGGTTTTCCTCCCTTTTTACCATTTTATTCGGCCTGTGACCGTGCCGACCAACACTCAGGGTTGGTCCTCTCAGTTAACCCCCTCCCCCAGAAACACTCTCGCAGAGACACTCAAAAGTGTCCTCCATCAGTGAATAGCCTGGGTGTTTCTTAATCCAATCAAGTCTCCAGTCCAAATTAATCATCACTCTAACTGTCCCCTCCATCCGGGCACTTCTCTTTGGGCTACGCTGACAGGGCTGGCTGATTATCCAGACTATTCTTAATGTATCCATTAAGCCTTCAACAATTAGCATAACTTTGAGACATCATCCCCATTTGGAAGGAGAGAGCCACTTGCCTCACTCGGCCGTGGGTTCATTAAGGAACTCATCATCAAGGGCCACCGGCTGGCTCTTCCCATGGGAGGCAGAGTTCTGGAAGCAAGCAGGACACAAAGCACGAAAAGCCAATGTCTCTCTCTTCCTGCATCTAACACAGCACACTTTACACTTTGGAGCATTCCCGCATTTCTAAAAAAGAGTAAGACTGTGGTCTAGCCCCTGAAACAATCCTGGGAAGCGTAAGAATATATGATTAACACTGCTGGGGCGTCGCAGGGAGGGCAGCATGAAGGCATGAGAGAAAGACCCCCAGCTGGCTCCAACCCAGGGGCCTAGGCACTCCCCTGAAACCTATGATATTGGAAACTCTCTTTTTTGTTCATGTAAAGGAGGTAGCCTCTAGCCGGGAGGATACTTCAAAGGAAGAAGGAAGGGCAAGGCAACCCAGGGGCATTCTGGCCAGGGTTAAACTCCAAAGTCCCAGGCAGAAATTGGTTTGAGACCCAAATGGCTCACTGCTGGGTTGGGAGATCTTGTGTGTGCGAGGAGGCACTCTGTGTCCCCATAAGGGACAAGCTTCAGCTGCTCACAGTTGTGACTTCTTCAGATGCCCATAGCAGCGTCTTTCAGTGGCATCCCAAGGGAGGGATGTCTTCCCTTCTCACTCACCTGGTGACCTCTTCCCTAACACTTCTTTATGTGCTTATGTGTCATGATTTGCCTGTGGGGGATCCCAAACTAAGACAGAGCTAGAACCTGCCTTCTAGGACTTTCTTCTAGTGGCCTGGCCACCCATATGGTTGTCACAGGATGGGGCAGTCTCCTGGGACCTGGGTTTGAGGAGCTCCTTCAGCAGCTGCTAGTCCATCCTTAGCACTCCCTATGCATACCTGGAGAGCATGACATGGGCTCTCAGATCTTGATGATCTTAAAAAAAAAAAAAAAAGCCGGGCGTTGGTGGCACACGCCTTTAATCCCAGCACTCGGGAGGCAGAGCCAGGCGGATCTCTGTGAATTCTAGGCCAGCCTGGGCTACCAAGTGAGCTCCAGGAAAGGCGCAAAGCTACACAGAGAAACCCTGTCTCGAAAAACCAAAAAAAAAAAAAAAAAAAAAAAAAAAAGAAGAGCTTCCCACATTGTACTACTGAGTGTGGAGAAATGAGAAAGAAATGCTGTGTGCCTGACTGAAGGCTCGGTGCTGGGCTGGAGTCCCACATGCTGCTGTCATTCTGCCCCAGGCTCACCTGTATCTAAGCACACATGCCATCACCCTCAGGCCAGCATCTGCAGGATACAAACCTGTTCCTGCTCACTGCAACCCTCCAAATGAACCTTGGTCTCATGCAGAGGCCTAGCCTGAGGGAATCACACTTGTGGAAGATGCTGGCAGCCACACAGATGGTGCTGAGGGTGAAAAAGGAGCTCACAGGTCATGAGGTTCAGGGGAGGCAGAGGAGCTGTGTACTCCTGGAGATTAACTTTAAGTCAATCCATCCCCCCATAGGTCTGTGAGGTGAGTACTAGTGACTGCTGTCATTTAACAGAGGAGACAAGCCAAAAAGGTATGACATTATTTAACCAAGGTCACGTGGCTTGGATGTGGCAAAACCTGAGTCCAGAACAAGACAATATGGAGGGGGTCCTGTCCACTGTGGGCACTATGCAGACACCAGGCTTGGGTGTGGCTAGAATATCCCCCAACGCTTCATGTACTGTGAAGTACCAAATATGGGCTGGTTAAGGTCATCAGGGTGGACCTTTCATGGCTGAATTTTGATGGCTTTGTCAGAAGGAGGGCTGGGGAGGAGTCACTGGGTAAGAGCACTTGTGCAAGTGTGAGGACTTGAGTCCAGATCCCTAGCTTCCACATTAAAAAAAAAAAAAAAAAAAAAAAAAGAAGCTGGTTATGGCCATGCACATTTGTAACCTCAGGGCTGAGACAGGTGAACCCCAAGAGCTTGACTGACAGCTAACCTAGCCAAAGAGCAGTGAGCTTCAGGTTTGAGAGACCCTGTTTCAAAGAGACAAGGTAGAGAAGGATAGAGGAGACACCCAACATCATCTTCTGGCCTCCATGGGTGTGTCCTAAGCGGGAGGGAGGGAGGGAGGAAGGGAGGGAGGAACATAGATAGATAGATACATAGATACATACATAGATACACAGATACATAGATACATAGATAAAATTTTTAAAAGATATTGACCAGAAGACAGACAGACAGACACACACACACACAGACACAGACACACACACACACACACACACACACACAGGCCCCCAATCCCATCTCTTACTATGTGATGCCCTGTGCTGCCTCAGGACTGTCTCAGGAAGTCATCACAAGTCATTTCTAGATTTGTCATCCTCAGATGCGAGCCCAGAACCTGCAGCTTCCAGAATCATAAATCAATATCAAGTACACAGCCCCAGGCATTTCACTATTGAAATGGAAAGCAGAATGATATAACCAGGGAAATCAGAGACTAGGACACAAGGTACAGGGGCCATTGGGGCTGTCCATTGTGATCTGAGGTCAGAAACATACAGAGAAGGAAGGGCCCAGAAATATGGAAACGAGAAGAGCAGGAGTCACCAGGGCAGGACCCTCAAGATGGCTGAGCAGAATTTCTAGGTATCATTACAGGGTGGGGAGAATGCAGAGGGGAACCCATGTATGTTCTGGGTCACACAGTGGAGGAGTCTTGTCTGAGTTGTCACGTGGCTAGACATGGACATCCAAAGATGCTTAAAACCTTCATAGAATCCTTCACAGCATCCTTTGGCGGTTGGTCCTCTCTTACTGCTGGGCACCGTGCCTGACTCACTCTAGCCTCACGTACCACTGGGGTACCACTCCTAAAATAATGTCTTTTGTGCCTGCTGGTCCTCAGGGGCACTCAAGAGCAAAGTGTGTGACCACTGCAGGGCGGCCACTTCCTGCATGTCTCTGCTCAGCCTAGAGGAGGCCCGAGCAGCCCAGGATGGCCCCTCAATGTCAGTGGCACTTGGGGCAGCGGCTGTATACTTCACTTACACAGAAAGACAGGTGCCCACAGTCCTTCCCTCCCAGGGATTTCTTTTTCCAGGCTCACTGTGTCCTAGACGGTCCACTTATCTCCAGTGTGATGTATAGAGGAAGCAGGTGTGTAGGGCTTCCTCCTAGGAAGTATGGGTTGCAACCGCTTTGATAAACTTCTATCTCCAAAAATATTTGTATTATAACAGTAACAAAATCACAATTATGAAGTAGCAACAAAAACAACTTTATGGTTGGGGTGGGGGGGGGCATCACCACAACATGAGGAACTGTATTAAAGGGTTACAGCATGAGGAAGGTTAAGAACCATTTATCCTAGGACGTCACCTAGAGAAGAGGAAGCTAGGACAGAGGTCTGACATCATTTTATACAGGTTGCTTGACTTGATATGGCAGACTACGGTCTGGAATTGTTTGCCCAAATCTCTTCACCTTCCCAGCCAGGACACCTCTTTAAATGCCTTTTCAGTCCCCAGGGGACCATGCTCATGTCTGAGTTGGTCACCCTCTGCTAAGGGGATGTCTTTCTGTATGCTGTGAATATGTGTGGTTCCCACTGGTTAATAAATGGACTGCTTTGGCCTATTGCGGCAAGGCAGCTTAGAGGCAGGTGAGCAAACAGAGACAGGAAAAGGAGAGACACAGGCAGAGAGGAGATGCCAGCCGCAGCCAGGAGAAGCAAGATGTGGAAGTACTGGTAAGCCATGGCCACGTGACAACTTATAGATTAATAGAAACGGGTTAAGTTATAGGAGCTAGCTAGCGAGAATCCTGAGCCATTAGGCCATACCGTTTGTAAGTAATATAAGCCTCTGTGTGTTTACCTGTCTGAGCGGCTGCAGGATGGACAGGACACAGGCAAACGTCAGCTACAACCCACAGTTTATCAGCTTCCAGAAGAGCTAGTCTTGCAGTCTTGCCCACTGAGGCCCCCTACCACTCTGTGAGGCCTTCTAGGAAGATGACAGGTATGTGTCCTCTGGTCACTGTTACCACAGTGATGCTTCCAAGGCAGGGACTTTGACAGCCAGGGAAGAGAGTCCCAGGAGTCGCTGCTATGGGAAATGGTGGGTCTGATAGTCCAACCGTGTGTCCTAATGCTCACAGAGAGATACCACCCCTTACTAGAGTCCTTACTAGAGCACCAGGCAGGTGGCTTCTCCACCCTTCTATAAAGGATAGATAGGGTTGAGTGCTCCCTTCAAGCCATGCAGCTTATAGCCAAAGAGCAGGATCTGGACTGTGATGAGTGGGGAGCTCAGGCCCTCTCCCCTTCTACACAAGCATGCAGGCAGCCTCACATGGGACCATTTGGGATTAGACCAGCTCCTTTCAGCTCTTCCATGTTGATCCATTCAGCAGCTCTTTGTGACTGTCCAGTGCATGGTGAGGAGGAGGGAGGGAAGAAGGAATAGAAAGCTACATTTGGCGGTGCTTGCTCTGTGCCTGGCTTTGTCAGTGACTTATCTACAGGACTCCTTAGCTGGTTTGTTGGAGACTCGTGACTGGTTGAAGAAGACAGGCCAGTGGGGCAGATGTGTGTCTTTACAGTTCTCAGGCTCACTACAGTACCAAGCTACTGTGCTCTACCATGTTCTGAGTTGGGATGCAGGACAATTCACAAACAACTAGGGGAGTGTCCCTGACTGCAGAATGGCCCCAGGATTCTCGTAATGGGCACTATTCACCTATGGGGGCTAAGTTTCCAAGATACCTCTTCCCAGGCTCCAGTATGTAATACTATGAATGCCATCCTCTCACTCATATGGAATGAAATTCATAAGGCTCATTTCACAACTCAGCTTTAAATGTTTTTTTTTTTTTTTTTTAACTAGCATATACTTATGTACGTAGTTCTGGGTTTCATAGACTGGGCTCATTTCTCAGCTATTCAAGGGTCTGGACCAGTGAGCTGGGCAGCCTACCAAAGGGGCCCATTGGCATCTGCCAGCCAGGTATCTGACCACCAGGCACTCAATAGGAAAGGTTCAATGTAGATGATAAATTGGGCACTGGGACTCCAAGTGGAGAGTCAGCCATAGCGCTGAGGGCCGCCGCAGCAGGGCGGTTCTCATCAGAAGCCCAGATGCCATGCGCCAGGCCCTGCTCCCTGTCACGGTATCTCAGTCAGACCTCTCATCACCCAGAGACATGGTGTCTTCGGCCAAACCACGCTGGCAGGGAAAGGCACCTGACTAATAATGATAGACCTGCATCATGAGAATGAGGAGTTTGGTCACATGGTCTCTGCCCCTGCGATGATCGTCACCTCCCTTTTGAGGCTGCTTCCGAGCAGAGCTGGGGTGTGATGAATGGTGTCTCTGAGTTAAATGGATTCTACAACGCACTCGGCTGCCGTAGCTTCAGGGGTTCTGTCCCCACGGGGGCACAGACAGGACTGATACATAGCATATTTTAAAGTGATTGATGCTCTAAAGGTGGAGTTTCTGAAAGCTGGGGGTAGGGGGAGCGGGAAGAGAAAGGGCTAGTAAAACTCGGCAAAGACACCCGTCCTGGGCTGCTCGTCAGCTGCGTGGGACCAGCCCTCTATATAGATTCCCAGCTGGCCTCGTTCTCCGTGAGAGTCAATTTAAATCAAGTTAGAATATTGGAAAAGATGCGGCTCACGCAACGCCTGCCTCTTCTTGGAAGGGAAAGCGAGCAGGGATGATTGAGGATGGACTGAATGGGAGGGACCCGTTTCCTGGCAGGGTTTCAGTTGTCACCCTGTACTGTGTGTCGGGGCGTTGGTCACTGTGTGCATGTCTCATCATCGGGTGCTGCGTCGGCCAGTGTTCCAGGGTTATGACAAAATGCTTGAGGAAATCAACTGAACAGGTTCCTTTTGAGTCACTGTTTCCATCACGGCAGCTTGGACCCACAGTTTTGGGTCTGCGCTGAGGCAGGACATCAAGGTGTGGGGTGGGTGGGAGAGGGAAGCTGCTCCCCTGAGGGTGGTAAGATCAAAGAGGGGGAGCAGCCACCTGTGTTTCAATGTCCCCTCCACTAAGCCCCTTATCTACATCGACTGCTTCACACTAGCACGTGTGACCTAGAGACCAACCCTTGAACACACGAGACCTTGGAGGACACTCCAAGACTCAAAAGATGACAATGATGCCCAATTGAATGGTGGAAGAAACGGAGGTCCCAGGGTAACAAGGGTCTCAATCGAGGTCATGTGACTAATCCACAAAAGAACGAGGTTTTGGATCCAAGCTTCACGGACTCAGTTCCGTTCTTTCTATAGGGCCGTGCCGCAGGCAGCATTGAGTAGCATGTGTCCCAGCATCATGACATTTGCTTAAAAGTGACGAGGGGAAACCAAGCTACCACTTCCTCATCCCACTAATCACTAGGTGTTTTTTTTTTAACAAGGAAATAAAGTGCATCCTCGCAAAGATTCTCTGCGACTCTAAGAATAACCAGGGCTGTCAACACCCCGGCGCTGCTCCTCTCCCCTTTCCCATGGTAACTTCCGTTCATCTTTCATTTCAGACTGAGGCTTTTGGGTGCAAATGGTTACATTGTCATCGGCCCCCATGAGTGCTTTGTGAGGGGAAGGGACGCTGGCCGCCTCATCACACAGACAGAGGGAAGTCACGTTTGTGATAGCCTGTCACTAGGGGCTGATACAGTCCTCTAAGGTGCCTGGTACAGTTGGAAAGTGGTCTTGAGGACACTTCCACTCTGGAGACACTAAGGGTGCTTCTCTAAGGATGTCAGTGACTAGCTTGCCGTTGGCGCTGAGATTCTTTCTCAAACCTAGTTGTCATCTTGCTATGAATCCCCCAGTTTCAGTAACATCCACCCTGCTGTGCAGAGGGCATCTCTTCCCTCTGCTTCCTCCTCCTACTTGGCTGTGCATCAGCTAACCTCTGCTGCCTGCTGCTTCCCCAATAGACCTGTCTAGACTCTAGACACTTCCCCTGCTTCTTAGTCTGTCTTTCCACAACCGTGGGCTCCGTGGAAGCCCCCGGGTTACAGCTGAGGGGGTGCCAGTGAAAGGTCACTTTGCCCATCCCTGTCACTGTCACAAAACACTCAGACATATATAAACATATAGGATCTTGACCTCACCTAGAAGCAGACACTCGAAGTAGACACGTCACATCGGGAAGGTCCAAGATAAACAGCCCAGCAGTCAGTGCCTAGGGTGAGTTTTCTCTGCTTCTAATGAAAGTCCATGTTCAACATGGAGGAAAGGCGGATGGCAAGGAGGGTTAGGGCACCCCTTTCCACGGCTTCTTAAGAACATGAGGCCCACTGTCGAAGAGAGTGATTGTGGCTTAGCCATCCCCCAATGGCCTCATCTCTCAGTACTGTCACACTGGTGACTGTTCCAGCCTATGAAAGTCAGAGGACACATCCAGACCTCAGCAGCACCAGGGGACTCACAGGCCTCCAGGGCATTCCTTCACAGTCTCTATGTCAGCTTCATGTTCTCCTAACTGTGGCCTGCTGCCCACAGACAAGCATGGCATCCAACAACCCCATACAGTCTTGACTCAGATAGAAACAAACAGTGGACACCAGTTAAAGATTTGATCTAACTCTTTCACTGAACAGCTAAAGAGAGAAGCAGAAAGAAGGAAAAACCAGTTCAGAGAAGAGCCCAGACATGGCTGTATGCGATCAGGAAGCTGAATAGAGTCTGGTAACAGATTCGAAACTGATCTGTCTCCATGGGGGGAGGGTAATCACCTGTCATTTGACTGGGCACTTTTTTTTTAATTTCTATGAAAAAGAGCAATGGTCATCATCATCATGTCTCCATGGACGACGTTAGTCTTTAAAAAGTGGAATAATCATTAAAGATAACCAAAGAGAGACCCCAGGGAACCTGAGCAATCTAAAGCCAGCTGTCTACTTTGAGTATATGTATACATGCATATATGTTGTATGTGTGTGCATATTTATATATATGTATCTTTACACATATAATACATGTGTGTGTATATATTAACACATAATATATACACATGACTGTTTTCTTGCCTTGCCCACAGTCAGGACAAATCTCTGTCACCAGCTAGTCCCACAGCCGCTCAGACCCAACCAAGTAAACACAGAGACTTATATTGCTTATAAACTGTATGGCCATGGCAGGCTTCTTGCTAACTGTTCTTATATCTTAAATTAATCCATTTCCATAAATCTATACCTTGCCACATGGCTCATGGCTTACCGGCATCTTCACATGCTTCTTGTCATGGTGGCGGCTGGCAGTGACTTCTTCTGCCTTCCTGTTCTCTCTATTCTCCTCTCTGTTAGTCCCACCTATACTTCCTGCCTGGTCAATCAGTGTTTTATTTATTGACCAATCAGAGCAATTTGACATACAGACCATCCCACAACACACGCCCATTTCAAAGTTTGACATTTCTCTTGACATGTCCTGCGCTCTGGGACCGATCAATTGTCTATGACCAGAGGCTCATTGCATTGCAGGTGGCCCAGCCTGAGGAGGTGCCCACCCTCTACCCACCATTCTAGCCAGAAGGCAGAGGCATACACTACTGCCTTAGTTACAGGAAGCCCACCTGAGGAGACAGGGCCTTTCCCAGAGGGGAAATTCCTGTAACTGGATGGCCACTACATTCTTTCTCCGTGTTATCTATTAGCATTCACTGACAGTTGCATTCAAGTGTCTTCTTTGAATTTTCTATTTCCTACAACAAGACTTGCTTTCAACAACTCTCTTTGACCCCGAGTTTCTGCTGTTTTCTTCTGGATCAGCTTTCTGTTTCTCTACCAGTTTCTAACAGCCTCCTGCCCAGTGGTGACATGCCACCCACTGGCCTAACAAAGGTTTGTAGACAGGATTCTCCAGTGGCTGCTCTTGTTGTCACAGTGTGGGCAGAGTCCCCACACCATCGTTCCTGTTTGAGACAGCAGCATGCCACAGGCAACAAGGATGTGCTGTGATTTCCAGGGTGAGACGTAGTGACGCACTGTACTGAAGGTGATGAGATGTGGTACAGCAGGTCACGTGAGCTCCTGAAACAAGAGGAGCATTCCCACAGAGGCCCCCATCCCAGCAGAGGGCCAAGAACATAGCAGGTAGAGATGAACAGGCCGTTCAGCAGACACGGCCATCTCATCAACCACCATCACCACACACACACAGACATAAACTCGGGCACCTCTTGTGTTTCGAACTCGTGTTACCAGTAATTTTTGTCATCTTGTGGTTACAAAGCATGATGGTCAGCTTTTATGATCAACCTAACACCTCTCAGACTCACCTGGAAACAAGTTTCAGTTGAGTAATTGTCTTTGTCTAGTTAGTCTGTAGACATGTCTATGGGGATTGTCTTCATTGTTAACTGATGTAGGGAGACCTAGCCCCCTGTGGGCGGCATCATTCCCTGAACAGGGGGTTCTGAACTATACAGGACAGGAGAATCTAGATGGGAGCAGGTAACGTGTGCATTCTTCTCTCTGCCTTTCACTGGGGATGTGAGGTGAGAAGCTCCTTAGCCTCCCAATAGTGAACTGTAACCTGAAATGTGAGCTAAAATAAAATATCCTGATCAAAATCAGCTAAGTGGGGAGAAAGCTCATCACAACAACAGAAATGGAACTAAGATGTGGAGGCTGTGGCTGAAGACAGTGGAATGGGACACATGCGTGTTAGCTTGGTATATAGCAGCTACATACTTAACTTTCCGTGTTCACCTTGAGACAGTTCCATCTTTTGTAAAGTCTCAGTTATAGTCCTTTAACGTGTTCCAAAATATCCTGTTTGCTAACTCAGACGGCAGTTTTAGATGAATTTTTTTTTGTGTTTTTACATATGTACATGTGTGGTATGTACACATGAGTCCAGGTGATTGTGAAAGCCACAAGAAGACACAACATCTGTGTGAAGGGGTGCAAAACAGCTTGACCACACAGCTGCCATGACAGGCTTAGAGCCCCAGACACAGCTTCTGGCAGGCAACACCTGGACCCAGGAAAAGCCATAAGCTGACCCCCCACCCCCGCATCTAAGAGGAAATACCTGACATTCCAAACATTCCCTATACCCCTAAACAAATGTCAGCCAATCAGGGTCCTGAACCCTGGAAATCCCCTCACCCCAACCTCTGCTGTGATAAAAACCTCACTCCACCTGAGCTCAGGGCTCTCTGTTCTCACTGCTGCGTTGGACAGAGAGCCCAAGCTCCGAGCTTGAAAATCAAGGCTCTTTGCTTTTACATACGGGATTTGGTTTCCGTGGTGGTCTTTTGGGGGTCCCTGCGATCTGGGCGTAACACATGCCCTGGAACTGGCTGTGAGCTGACCAACGTGGTTAGGTCACTGGCAGGAGCAGTAAAGTGCTCCGATGTGCTGAACCTACCCTCTAGCCTCTACCTCAGGAATCTTCAACCCGAGCTGTATTATTCCCAAGAGGACAAAAATTAGCTCTGGGGTGGAGATATTGGACTCTACCAATAAAACACAGATGTGCAGTAGATCTGTGGGGTCAAAGTTAGGGGGTCTCTACAGGAACTAAAGGTCTATAGTTTCTTCAGGGGGATAGCATGGAGAAGAGCTGCCTTTAGTGGGAGCCGCCAGACTGCCTGTCCCTACCTTTCATTTTTTAGTTTTTTTAAAATGTGTGTTTAGAAGTAATTTGGGTGTGATGAGCTCAAAAGAAAGGAGGGATCCTCCAGACCTAGGGGACTGGGTGGAAACAAGGATAATAGTACAGATATTCCTGCATGGATGTACAGGCAGGGGGCAACTTTAAAAGGTCAAAGAGAAAAGTCACCAAGGCATGGGGGTCTGGGATTGCAGATGGAGGCAGGAAGAACCTTACAAATAGAGCAGCAGGGTGCTGGAGAGGTTGCTCAGTGGCTAAGAGCACTGACTGCTCTTCCAGAGGACCTGGGTTCAATTCCCAGCACCCACGTGGCAGCTCACAAATAGCGCAGTCAATGCAAAGGTCCGGAGGCAAGGGCATGGCCGGTAGTTTTGAGGATCAGTCGGTTCAGATGTGAGAGGAATAGAAGAAGATGGTGGGGGCAGAGGGTATGGGATGGCAGCAGATCCCGGAGGCCATGGATGCCCCAGTGAGGACACCGCTGTTAGACTGATTGGGAGCCATAGTAGGCAGTGACCTCATGTATTCAAGGACTTACGTTCTGTTCATGCACATGTATGTCCCTCTTTACGCATGCACAGAGAGAACAAGTGGAGCTCCCTACCGAGTAGCTCAAATAAACAGTACAAGTCATTCTGATGGAGAACATGCTCTTCCAAAGCCATTACAACTCTGAACCTAAAAGGAGTATACGATTTTCTAATTATCTTTTTTTTTTCTCCAAAAAGAAAGGGCTTCCAATTTATAACGAGAGGCCACTGGGGGGAGGGGAGCACTACCCAGAGTCCCTCTGGCTCTGCAGACCCTTCAGCCGGTCCTCTCACCCCAGGCCTTTACCACAGATAAGAAGTCTGTTTGGAATGTGAGCCTGAGTTGAGTCTCACCTTTCCTGACAGTTCCCATCCTTTCCAAAGACTTCACTTCCCCCTTCCAGTTCTTTCGGAACGCGATGGGGCTGCCAAGACCGCAGTGACTTGTTGAAAATGCTTTTTAAAAGAGGGAGGGCACATTTCCCAAGGAAGAGACAGAGCGGCAAGAACAGGAAATCGTTTCTCAAGTGGAACTGACTCGAAAGCAAAAATAATGGCAGTGGCTTTGCACCAGGGAAACAATCCACCCTGGGAGGCTTTTATCGGAGGGGCGGAAATGGAAAAGTTAAACAGCGGGGAGAAAGCTGAGAAGAATGCCACCCCACCTCCACCGGGGCTCACAGGACCAGCTCCCTCAAAGCACGGTGCGCGCGCATCACCGGCTCAATCCCTGCAACAACTTTACGGCCTGCTGGTTGCTGCTCTTGTTATTAGGCCTTCTTGGCAAATGTGATGGACAGAACACCTGGGTCTGCAGGAAGGCAAGCCCCAGGCAGAAACACGGCCTTCATCTTGCTTGGCAGGGTGGAGGACCTCCCGTTCCCCGTTTCCACCAGCAGGAGAGTGGGCTCCGCACCCTCTGGCGGCACTGGTCTGGGTCTGTGCACCTCCTGGGCTCACGGATGAGTTCTCTGCATCACCCCCTACCTCAGATACGGGAAAGGTTCTTTTCCGAGGGGTCCGGGGAGCCAGTGTATTTTAATTCTCAGTAAACGTTCTCACTAGGACTCAGCTTGAGGGGGACTTCAGTCACCTGATGTCAGAGCCAAAAGCAACCTTCACACTGACCCATTGTGACTTTCTGTCTTTTCAAGGAAACCATGATCGTAAAGGTTCTGTGCTTGTCCTGAGCCAAGGCCCTGGGCCCTTCACCCCATGCAGCCCTGGAGATGAATGGTTGAAGTAGGACCCTCTTCAGAACCCAAAGCCCCAGGTTGCAGTGGGAGTCAGTGTGAGCGCCTACCAATGATGACTATCCATCCGTATCATCCCTAAGGTCTGTGAAAGAGATCTGAAGGTGGCCAGGATCAACATGGAGTCCCTGGAGTAGCCCCTTTACTTACAAGAAGGTAAGTGAAGCCAGAAGGCTCTAGGGGAAAGGTTTCCACGAACCATCCCCTGCTAGGAATGGCCACAGAAGAACCTGCCAGGTACTAACTCAACCTCACACAGAAATATTTCTGCAAGGACATCTGCCCATGGGTGTCTGTCCAATCTCAGAGGGAGGGGGCCACTCTCTCTCGTCATCTATGGCTGTGACCGAGGATTATCATGGCAAATATCCAGTGCAACCCCTTCTTAATTTCCATCTTAATTCAGAATCGGCAGCCATCACAGTAAGCAAAAGAAGCCAGAAAGACGGCGGCCCATGTTTTCCCTCGGATGTGGGACCTGAGTTATTCTGAGGGTTCACGTCGGCTGTCAGTGCAACAGGATCTAGGGTCACCTAGGAGACAGACCTCTGGGCACATCTGAGGGGTTGTCTAGATCGAGCTGCGAAGACCCAGCCTAAACAGGGGCAACACCGTCCCATGGGAGAGGGGTCCTAGGATGGATAAAAAGGAAGCAGCAAGCTGAGCACCCGCGTTCAAATCCCTCTGCTTCCTGGCTGTGGATGTCGGCGTGTTCCTGCGACCAAGATTTCCCTGCCATGGTGGACTACGTCTTAAACCCTTCCTTGCCTCTGTCACACCAACATCAAAGCAGTTAGTACAACTTTGTGCGCGTGCACACGCTCACGCGCACACACACACAGAAGTAAGTCTATTTGCTATTTTGAAAGAGGAGGGAGATGGGGGGCAGAGGGTGATGGGGTGACTATGGTCACAGTATATGATATTCTTGAATGATTACGGCATTATGGAGCCCACTGCTCTGCATAGTAACGACACACTGATGAAATACCTTCCCCTTCCCCAAACATCCTCAAACACACCCTTAGCTTGCTGATGTACTAAGCTATTCCCCAGTAAATACCAGTGTCCTTTGTAGAATCTCTGGCAGATTTGACCTCTACTGACAAGCCAGTAGGTAGCTCACCCTTGGGTCAGGGAATCCTCCCATAAGGCACCCAGGGGCCTCATGGGGCAATAAACTGAGTATTATCCCATCCCCCGTACAAACAGCCACAGGGGCAGTAGATCTGGATTCTGCCCCTTCACATGTCCAGGGTGACGGGCCCTCAGTACACACTTACTGGGTCAGGCTGACGAAGAAAGGATGCAGTAAGATCCCTGCCCCTTCAGGGGAGGTGGGCAGAGCTGGGCCTGGTGACTGTCCTGTCACAGAACCGAGAACCCAGTAGCAAGGAGAAGTGGGGCTTCAACTGGGACCAAGTAGGTTGAGGTCTTGGAAGAATGGAGTTGATAGATGGTCATGGAGACCATGCCAGGGGGACAGGAGGCCAGAGAGATCAAAGTGCCCTTACAGAAGGATCTGGAAAGTTAGAGGCTACGGCCAAGCGTGGGTCTTGGCTTCAGGATTTTCAGGTGCCAAGAAGTCCCCTGTATTTCCCACGCTTCCTAACAGGGGCTCCTGTCCCTACTGGGACACAGAGGACTCCTGAGCTGCCAAGGAACCTGGAAGAGAGGGAAGCAGTGGGTGGCTGGGCAGCAGATCTCCGATCATCCCTGCATCCCAATCCCCCACTGTCCCGCCCCGTGAAGGTTCCTCTCTGAGTCACCTGTCTGATATTTCCTTTCACTCAGCCCCTGGATTAGTTGAGGGGTGTTCACTCCTTTTATGGGCAACACAATCACCGTGCAAACAGACTCATCTTCTCTTGCCAGTCACCTTGAAGTTATCACTTCCACTTAAATAGAACCAGATCTAAAAATAGGCACACCGAAGTGGGTCTCCACCTGCCTCGGCTCGCTTCCTGACACCTGCGGTCCTGCCCTTTTCAAAGCAAAATAGAGCTGTGCTCAGACACACAGCCACCCACCAGCAAACACAGGCCGTCTAAGCTGATGGGCAGACATGGCAGCCCGCTGCCCTCTCCTATCTCAATCCTCCATCTGCCTCTCTCAATTTGCAGAAAGCGAGGGACCGGATAGGAGTGGTGGAGATGCCCAGCGATGATTTTGGCTATTGCTCTGCAGAGAGAAGGATCTGAAAAGCGGTCGGCCCTGTAAGCTAAAGATGTGGGCCGGATACGGCTGGTTTTTTTAAATGTCAAAGTATTTTGTTGAGTAGCAGTGAGCTGGAAGGGAAAGGTCAAAGCTGACAGACTACACTCATGCTCAGACAAGCAGCTTTGTGTGACTACCACCTCCCCTCCGAATGGAGGTTGCTCACACACACACACACAAACTGGGACTGTTAGCAACGTCCATTCGGAGGGGGGCGGGGGGTTGCTTCTAGTGCAGCAATTAAAGGCTTGTAAGCAGAAGCCAAAAAATTAGACCAGATTGAAAAGGTGCTCTATAAATTGTAGTAGCTCATGGCAAATAGAAGTCATGGCTTAATTAAATAAATCTGCCTTTAATCAACTAATCAGAACCATCTAAGCATCTCTCTGCCTCAGCCTTCCACATCTCAGAATTCTCCTCTCTCCTTGTCCCACCTATACTTCCTGCCTGGCTACTGGCCAATCAGCCTTTTATTTCTACAGAGCGATATCCACAGCAGGCCACACCACCCTAAGAGGCTGGGGAGATGGTTCAATCGCTAACGTGCTGGTGGTGCAGGCATGAGGCTCGGTGTCTGAATGCCAGAGAAGCCATGTAAAAACCCAGCTGTGCCGCCGTACACTTGGAATCGCAATGCTGGGGAGAAAGTTATGGGAGGTCCCCTCGGGCAAGCTGGCTGGCAGCCTAACTTAATTGGCAAGCTCCTTGGCAAGCTCCAGGTCCAGGGGAGAGATTCTACCTCCCCAAACAAGGTTGATGGCTCCTAAAGAATGATACCCAAGGTTGATTTCCCCTTTTCACACACAAATAAAAATCAGTGTATTAAATAAACTGAACTCCTTTCCAAATTCTGTCTCAGGATCTTCTGCAGTGTGGCCCAGGGCACAGGAACACCCCCCCACCCCAAACACAGACCAGGACTGCCTGGCCTTAGATCCTCCCTCTCTGCACTCAGTGGTGGGGTCGCAGGCCGAAGCCTCACCTGCAGACTGACCTGCTTTGCTGTTTCCCACTCCTCCTCCTCACCTAACTCTGTTCTCAGGTCCCCAGGCTCCTCCACAGCTTCCCACTTGGCTCTGGCTGACATTTGGCAATAGCTCCTGGCTGAGATGTTTTCTCCATCCAAGACAGGGACAGATGGGATGTTCTCTGAGAATACTTGCAGTTCTGTGAGGCCATGGCCTGGGGAAACAAGAGTGGCCAGCTAGAGCCATCTGTCCCAGAACAGCTTGTCTCTTCTCTAACCCCGAAGCATCCCAAGAAGCGGAATGCTTGGCTACAAGACTTTAGTGTAACTGCCGGTTACATTGCTGAGCGGTGCTCCTAGGCCAGACCTTAGGAGGCCTTTGCCCTGGGCAAAGGACACCATGTCTGTGTCATCTGCTTGGGTTAAGGACCTGGACCACTTCTCTAAAGCCATGCTGTCTGGATGGCTACAGAGGGGAGGCAGCAAGCTCACAGCCACCAAGACGGGGACACCGCAGTGTGCTGGTGACTTCCCAAGGGTAGAATGTCACAGGCTGTCCTCACCAGGGTTGGCCAAGTTCAGAGAAGGTATTGGGGGTAGTGCCAGTGTCAAAGCCTCAGACACTCTCATATTCCAGACAGGACCTCAGTTCTCTCTCTCACCAGCTATTATCATCAAGAGCTGAGACAGGGCAGCAACCAGCGGCTTCCCTGCATGGATATGCTGGTCAAACACAGATCAGGCCACTGTCAGAGGTCCTATGACCCCCCGCCATGGTTCTGTCACCTAACAACATGACGGTGGGAGCCGCTGTTCTATGTTTGAGGTCTGTCAGCTGGGGTAGACTTCCTTATCTAATTATGGGGAGACAGAGACAGGGGGATCCCTAAGGTCGCTGAATTGGTGAGCTCCAGGTTCAATGAGATATCTTCCAAGAACTAAGGTGCAGGACGGTAGGGGAAGACACGTAAGGTCATCCTCTGGTGTCTGCTGTACACGCATGTCCACTCACACATGTTTATGTACACATAGGTGTACACACACAGGAATGAGTTCTGTGGCATCTGGAAAAAGCCAGCAGTGACCACCAGAGCCTCTTTAAAGTGAACTGTCTGTCAGCTAGTCACCGTCAAAGGTCTATCTGGAGCCTTCAGGAACAGACCTGTAGGCCACAGTGGCCTGGGGTCATAAGGACCGGACAGGACAAGCTAGCTCCTTCAGTCCACCTGGGAAGAAAGGGGTCTGATATCAACATCATCATTATTCCAGAGACCCTGGAAGTCAGAATATTCATGCAAAAAGTCCCAATTTCTAAATGCCAGCAAACAGTATTTTAAAATAAGCACTGTGGAGGCAATTTCATAGTTCCACATCTGTCCACAGATCACAAGGACACAAGCCTTCTAGCCTGGAAGTTACAGAGCTCCAGGTGGCTGAATGACCCTGGGGTGATAGGGCTGGGATTGCAGGGGTGTAGACAGATTGCAGGGGTGTAGACAGATTTCAGAGGTGTAGAGGGCATCTGAAGCAGCAGCCATGGGCCTCAAGTACTGAGCTGTGGGACCCAGGAAGTAAGGCCATGAGGGAAGCAGGGTGTAATAGGGACCGTGCTCCCACCCGGAAGGCTTACTGTGGGGCCAGAGTCTCAGCAAGGGCCGCTGGAAAGCATGGAGCTGAGGAACAGCTGAGCTGGAGGCCCTGGCCAACCGCTCCTCAGGGTGCTGTGAGGGAGTTAAGACAGAAGGATTGTTGAGCCATATGGCGAAGACTTGTAAGCTCTAAGGGAGGCTGAGGCAGGAAAATCTCTAGTTCAAAGCCAAGCTAGCAACACAGACCCAGTCTCCAAATAAAAAAAATATACAAAGGAGGGGCCAGCAAGATGACTCAGTCTAAACTGTTAAATTCACATTTGATTTTTTTAAATTTTTCATTCACCTCTAGAACAAAAGTTTTAGAAGAAACCCCAGAACTTTCTAGAAAGAATGTGCCTCCTAGGTGGCAGGAAATGAAAAAGAAGGAACCTGGGCATCCAGAGATGACAGGCAGCCTTGCCAGATCCCACATCTGGAATTCTATTTCCCATTGACTGTTACCATTCACGCATTGAATTCTTCACCAACAGTGACACTATTCTTCACCAGCAGTGACACGATACAGTCTGGACTTCGCCTGTAATCTGTCGCAGTAGGGCACAGTTTACCCACGCCACCAAAGACACTGTACTAGAGATGGGATTATGCTATGGTCTTGGCTACTCAGTGCTAGGGCCCCTGGCTCCTTCTCACTTATTTGTGATACTTTTGTACATAATACATCAGTAAAGCATACACACACACACACACACACACACACACACACACACACACTTGACAGTACATGCTTTAAAGCAGCAATTCTCAACCTGTGAGTCATGACCCCTAGAGAGGTCTCATATTGATATTTACATTACAATTCATAACAGTAGCAAAATGACAATTAAGAAGCAGCAATGAAAATAATTGTATGGTTGGGGGGTCACCACAACATGAGGAATTGTGTTAAAGGGTCGCAGCATTAGGAAGATTGAGAACCACTGCTCCAGAGGCTTTTACTGGTAACAGTAACAGTCAGAGATACTCAGAGACATCTCTCCTGGCACGGCTGATCACATGAAGAAGCTGCGGAGGCTCTGGGCTCAGAGCAGCGTTTGGTGTAGGTGGTCTTGGGTGGGGACTAAGCTAGATGGCTTCCAGCCCCACTGTGTGGCCCCTGGCAGAGAGACGAGACTACACTAACTTCTTCCAGGGAACCCCATCACATCCCTGCAAGATTGACGGGAATCTGTCAGGCAGGCATCTGAAGCTCTGGTGTTTAGTAAGATGCTAGCAGGCGTCGTCTGCCTGGGGCATCTGTTGATTTGTTCTGTTATTTGAAAGCAAACAAAGAAAATAAAACAAAGCCCAGAAAGCCATCTCTGGTGATGGACATTCTTCAATGTGTCTTGCAGCTGGCAGGCCGGCTCACACCTGCCTCCTTGCTGCTGTCCAGTACCAAACAATGGGCTACAGAGAGGCCAGCTGCAACCCCGGGGTGCCTGCAGCACCCTCAGTGGTGGCTTGCCTCCCTTCTGATCTCCCTTTGAGGGAAAAACGTCCCTCAGCTGTTCCCCATCACGATCCTCAAGTGGTACCCTGGGCCCGGAAGAGCTGCAGAGGGAGGTACATGAATGAGAACATTGCTCAGGCTGCAGATGGAGGGGACAGGCATGTCTCATTTTAGGGTTTTCCATTTCCACAGTGCCTTTCCTGGGGAGTGGATCTGCCCCAGCCTGGGGCTTGCCCTTCCCAAGAGAGTCTCTCTAGGTTCCTGTCAGAACGTCCTGCTGAAGGACCAGCCCCGCACAATGGCAGCCAAGGTTCCTGGGGTCTCTCAGAACAACAGCCTACATGCCACATCAGCTGTCTGTCTGTCCCTAGTTTGTCAACCTGACAAAAACTAGGGTCATCTAAGGAGAGGAAACTTCAACTGAGAAAATGCTTCCATCAGATTGGCAAGAAAGCCCAGGGCACCTCCACCATGTCGTCAGGGTCGGGAGTTGCATCACCGGAAGCCCGCACCAGGCTGCCTTCCTTTCTCCAGCTCCTTCCAGGTTTGCTGGCTCCACAGTGTGTGGAGTCTCAGCCAGAGTGAGTGAAGAGACACGGAATGCTGCCTCTGTCTGGAAGCAAGACCTCGCCCATCATTTTGATGGTGGTATTCCTGTACAAATAACTTGCTCTTCAATCACAAGATTCCCACTACAAATATGGAGTAAAGATTTTTTCCGAGCTAGCCTCGGTTGTCCTACTCTTTTCTATCATAATTCATTCTTTTTTTTTTTTTTTTAAGTTCCCCCTCACTGTATCATACTGGAGCTGGCTGAGCTTTAAAAATTCACTTTGATTTGTGGGGTGTGTATCTTTTTAACTTCAGCAATCAGTGACTAGTGAACAGGTTTCTGTTTTTCTCAAGAGTGGAGACAGAAGAAGGGGTGCATGTTGGGGAGCATCTGTTAAGACCTTCTCAACAAGTGGTTCTCAACCTGTGGGTCTCGACCCCTGTGGGAATTTGAATAACTCTTTCACAGGGTCATCTAAGATCACCTGAAAACACAGATATCCACATGATGATTCATAACAGTAGCAATATTACAGTTATGAAGTAGCAACGAAAATAATTTATGGCTGGGGGTCACCACAATGTGAGGAACTATATTAAAGGGTTGCAGCATTAGGAAGGTTGAGAACCACTGTGCTAGAGTGACCCCCAACTTTCCCTCTTTCTGTGGAGAGAGCCATGTCAGTTTGTTGGGAGGAGGGGAAAAGTCAGGGTCTACTGTTCTCCCTGGAAAGACGACTTCAAAGGACAAGGCACCACAAGCCACACAGCAAGAATCTGAACTACATCTGAACAAGCCTACCCACAGGGGAGGTCACACAGGGGACATGGGTCCGGCACACAGGACTCCTGGGGGACGAGGCTCTGTTGGACGAGCCTCTCCAGGAGCTCACTTGGTAGCCCAGGCTGGCCTCGAACTCACAGAGATCCGCCTGGCTCTGCCTCCCGAGTGCTGGGATTAAAGGCGTGCGCCACTAACGCCCGGCCTGATTTACATTCTTTAGAAGTGCAAATCACCACACTGGGAGGGAATAATATATATAACTTAACCATTCACTCTAACCTTTCAGAGTCCAGTCAATCACATGTCCTCTGGCCAGGATCCGGCTTGGCCAGAGACAGGATTGCACAGCCTTTTCCTTACAGCACCTCCCAGCTCAACTTCCATGGAAGCCCAGGGAACTCTCCCTGATGCTGGCATCATGCAGAGCCACACTTTTCCTTGGCAACGGGTTTATTTTTACCTTATGAAGCTGGGAGTCAAGGGTACCGAATATGTTAGCATGCTACCATTCTGTTGACTGCTGGAAAGCTTGGGGCTGGGTGCTCCTTCCTAAGCAGGTGCCTGAGGCCCAGGGGCAAGTGTTCTGTGGGACATCTACTGCCTGGACCGGCTGACTTTCTCATGGCTTCACCTCTTTGCTCTTCTCATAGAGTAACTTCACGTGCTTTTTGTACGGTATTATGGAGTATTTTTAAAAACATCTCCTGTTTTGTAGATAGATAGGCAAGATGGATGGGGAGGAGGAAGGAATGAAAGGAAGGATGGAGGGAGGAAAAGAAGAAAGGGAGAGAGGGGAGAAATGGGGAAAGGAAAGGGAGAGAGGGAGGGAGAGAGGGGGAGAGGGAGAGAGGGAGGGAGGGAGGGAGGAAAAGAAGAAAGGGAGAGAGGGAAGAAACAGGGAAAGGAAAGGGAGAGAGGGAGGGAGAGAGGGGAAAGGGAGGGGGAAACGGAGGGAGAGAGGGAGGGAGAGAGGGTGGGAGGGAGGGGAAGAGGGAGGGAGGGGAAGAGGGAGATGGTTGATGCATTAGGTACCTTTCTGTTGCTGAGATAAAACACCAAGGCAACTTAAGGAGAACAGAGTTTATTTGGGCTTCGGTTCTCAATAGTTAGAACCGGTCCATTTCGGCGCTTGGACAGCGCAACCACAAAGCAGAAACAGAACGAACTTGGGCGAAGGGTGAGAGCTTGAAGCTCTCAAAGCCCGCCCCCAGGGTCTACTTCCTCCAGCAAAGCCACACCTCCTACACCTACCCCAAACAGAGCCACCAACTGCGTACCAAGTTCAAATACATGAGCCTGTGGGGGACATTCTCATCCAAACCAGAGCAGATGGGAGGGAGGGGAAGAAGGGAGGAAGGGGGTCCTCCTCTGCCGAAACCTCCATCTGCTGTCCTTCAGTGCTGTCTGAAGTGCTTCCCACAAACCTGGAGTCCCACTGTACACCAGGCCAGGGCCATGGGCCCTGCACACTCAGTCGCACTTAGAGGCTGCTCTCAAGGTGGCCTCAGAGTCCTCGCTACCACTGTTTCTATGAGGGCCTCCGAGACACCTTCCAGCACAGGAATCTCCTCTCTTCACCTTGGAGTTTGGGGAGGGGGGCGGGGCGGGGGAGTATTTCTTTCCTCACACAGAAAGGAAGGGACAGAGTGAAAGGCAGGAAATAGAAAGCTCTGGGACTCCTCATGGGATTCCTGGATTCTCTGTCTTCTGGAAAGCCACCAAGAACACAAAGGTGAATAAAAAGGACTCTGGGAAAGAGAACAGAGCCCACAGATTCACCCCAGAGAGGAGACCCTCAGGGTCAGCTCCCAGAATCCTCCTGACAAACCAGGAAGTGTGGTTCTCCTCAAAGGTTCCTGACTGTCCATCTGACAGATGAGCTACTTCCCCAACCTTCCTTCCCCCAGCCAGAGCGTCCTCT
Organism: Peromyscus aztecus; assembly: GCA_902168405.1. Classification (NCBI taxonomy): domain Eukaryota; kingdom Metazoa; phylum Chordata; class Mammalia; order Rodentia; family Cricetidae; genus Peromyscus; species Peromyscus aztecus. Next base: position 12,730 of record CABHPQ010162931.1, on the reverse strand, counting down.
CTAGACTCTCTAGTGCTCACAAACCACGCCATCTATAATCAAGAGCGAGCTCTCTGCTGTCCTGAGGCACCACGTGGTCTGATGGTCTGAAATGTCTCCAGAGGCTCACGTTCGGAACCTTGAGTCCCCAGCCAATGGTGCTGTTTAGGAAGGCTATAGAATCTTTAGGAGACAGGGCCTGGCAGGCAGACGGAGATCCCTAAAGATGGCTGTTGAAGGCTGTAGCCCACCCCGCTCAGCCTGCCATTCAGTGAACAACTTCCACCACACACTTCCGCTCCTGTGAATTCAGCGGCCACCCCTTACCTTCCCTGCCATGATGGATAGAAACCTGCCGAAACCACCAGCCACAATGGATTTCTCCTCCTCATTTCTCTAAGTATTTTGTTCACAGCAATGCAATTGCCATGCGATTCTCTCTCTCTTCTCAGTCTGCAGACAACAGGGCAAATACATCCTTCCCCTCTCTGTGAGTTCCCCCTTTCTTTTGATCTTGTTGATAGCTTTTCTTCTTCCCTTTGTCGCTTGATATAAAAGTTAAAATTGCAAATATCTCATTTTGTCCCCATCAGGAGAAACGGTGGGACTTCAAAGGCTGACACCAAGGCAAGGCACAGAAGCTGGGGCTTATATTTTGAATAGTCAGTTCCTGATTCATTTAATCATTAATTTCATGACTCCATGAGATCAGCGAGTACCAGAGCCTCCCTGTGACTTGTGGCATCAGAGGGGACCCATCATCAGCAACTCCCCTCCTCTGTGGATGCAACTTAGGAAGAGTGAGGGGAAGGTCCTGGGGGAGGGGCATGACTTGGCAGGTTCACAGGGAGACCTCTGGAAGGGCATGAAGTCAAGGAAGGGAACATGGCTGTACCTCATGAACTCTCATGGTCTGGAACATTAAGAACTTGTATTGACTGAATAAAAGGAAAAAAAAAAGAACTTGTATTGAGCTGGAGAGATGGGCTAGAGGTTTAAGAGAATATACTATTCTTACAGAGGATCCAAGTTCAGTTCCCAGAGTCTATGCTAGGTACCTTACAACTTCCCCCAACTACACACACACACACACACACACACACACACACACAAATGATGAAGAGTAAAATAAATCTAAAAAGAACTCGATATACCAATGACCTGAGTTCAGTCCCCAGAACCCGCAATGGAAGAAGAGAACTGACCCTCTGAAGTTGCCCTTTGACCTCCACACATGCACTACAGCATGTGTGTTCTTCCCTACACACACATCATACACAGGTGACAATAATAAATAATTTTTTAAATAGAATAACTTACTATAGCAGCCACATGGGAAACAGGTCAATGAACAGCAAAGAGGTTCTAGAAGTTCTCTGGGAGAGATTAAGGCAAACCTCAGTTAATTAACCACTTTCACTAACATGACCCTCAATGGTTTAAGTAAGACTTGAGGCAAGGTGGGGGAAAGGTATCACAGAAGTAGAGTGGGGGGAACTTCCTGGTAGGATGGATAGATGGGAGGGGGAAGAGAAGTGGAGAGTAACTCCTGAGCTTTCCCAGTGAGCTTGGGTGGATATTGACCACGTTTCCAAAAGGAGAGATGCTTGGAGGCACACTGTGGAAGCAGGCAGAGAACCTAAGGATGCCGGGTGGGCTGTGGGGCACCGTGCCTGGGTCTCACTGGAGAGCAGCAACTGTGTCCTGTTCCACCCAAGCAGGGAAGAGGCAAATAAAAGAAGTCACACTCTCGAGCTCCAAGACACAGAGGAACTTGGGGCTGAACCCTGATCCACTCGGCAACTTAGAAGATGAACCATTAGGTTTTACCGTTATTCTTTACCCTTTGGATTTTTTTTTTTTTTTTTGAGATGGGATTTCTCCATGTAGCCCTGGATATCCTGGAACTCACTCTATAGACCAGGCTGGTCTTAGAGATCCGCCCGCCTCTGCCTCCTGAGTGCTGGGATTAAAGCCGTGCGCCACCACCGCCAGGCTTGTTCTTTACCCTTTAAAGTGGTGGGACTTTACTGGTTTTCCAGAGTTGGTGGAAACAAAGAGGACATATAGCAGAGGTGGTTCCTAGGACCTTGTGAGCTCCATGAAGCACTGGCTGGCAGAGGTGTGATCACAAACAGGAATGCTGAATGGAGGTGCCAGGGTCCTCCTGAGCTGTATGGTGGCTCACCCTGGGCTCAGTGGCCCATCTGCTTTGCCTCCTTGGGAAAAGTGGCTAGCATGCATTTATCTGCATACACACATACATCTGCATACATGCATACATCCTTTTCCCTTTCTGCTGGCCGCAAGAAACTGGTTCTAACTATTGTTTCTCCTTTTTGGAAGGTTGTGATGGCTAATGTAGCTCCAAGATCATAGGCAAATGGACTTGAAAACATCTGAAGAGCTGGGGAGATGGCTGAGTCGGTAAAATGCTTACCTTGCAAGCATAAGGACCCGGATTCAATCCTCTGAACCTGTGGTTTTTAAAAAAGTCAGGTGCATGCTTGTAATCTCCAGCAAAGACAGGCAGATCCCTGGATCTGAGGGAAGCCACTAAAAGTTGTTCTAAAACTACCTATATACACGTGCACGTGTGCACACACACACATATGCACACACATGCATACGCGCACACACATACATATACATCTAAGTGCGTGTGCGTGCACACACATGATACATGAAAACATGAAGACAAGGTAGTCTTGGCGTGAGGACCAGGGAGGTTATTTGGGGGAAACACCTGGATACTACAGGTTGGCCCACAAGAAGCTTTTCTGAGTCCCATGTAGCATCGGACAAATTTCAGTTTGGGGTGAGCAGATAACTTAGGACTGAGCACCCCAGCTGGAGTGAGAGAGCTTGGTTAGGCCACTACTGTAAGCATATTAGCTGCTATCATATTCTCTCTATTTTACAACAGAGTCCAGTTGTGAGTAGATGTGGACTCCATCTCCCATCTTCTAGGCTCCCTTGCAGGTCATGTGACTGTACGCATGACCAAGCCACTTTCTCCAAGAATACATGAAAGTCTTAACCCCAGGTCCCAATGACTATGACATCATGGAAACAGGGTCACTGTAGATATTATCAGTTGAGGGTGACGTGGGAGTAGGCGGGTCCTCACCCAATATGACCGACAATCTTAGAAGTAGAAAGACACTGAGTCCAAACACTCCAGAGCAGCCACGTCTGATGGAGCTAGAATTCTCTAGGAGGAGAGCCTGTGGAAATGTACAGAAGGAGCTTGAAGGTTGGGTCAGTTGGGACAGAAGGACCCACCCTAACTGCAGGCAGCACCAGCCCACAGGCTGAGGTTCTGATGCATGAAAAGAAGTGAGCTGAGAGGCAGCCTCTGTCTGTCTCTGCTTCCTGACCATGGTGCCCTGACCAGCACTTCATCGTGGCGGAGAGCCACAATGAGCTGGTCACTGAAGTGTGACCCCTTAAATCAGAAACCCAAAGAAAGCCTTCCTGGGCTTCTGTTGGTTGTTATCGTAACATCGAGAAAAGTAACTACCATACCATGTGAAGAAAGAGACAGTGAGGTACCCACAAGCCAAGGAATGCCAGACAGCACCAGAGGCTGGAAGAGGCCAGGAAAAATTCTTGCAGAGCCTTCAGGTGGAGGATGACCCCGACGACACCTTGACTTGCATCTCTGGTCTCCAACATGTGAGACGACACACGTCTGTTGCTGTTACCCACAGAAGCTGTGACACTTTCTCACTGTGGTCCCAGGAAACAGAAGGTGTATTTAATAAGCCAAATCTGTTAATGTGTATCCGGGGTTACAGAGAGAACATGAAGCCTGAGGCACATATACATGAAGCATGGGCACCAAAGCCTGTGTATTCCACCCAGCAGGGCAGGCAGACATGGTGAGAGCCACTAAAACATCCACCTAAGACCAGTGCCCTCATACCGCAGGGCCTACAGACAGCAGTGTGGAGTGGCTGATGTCACTTCTGAAGGAAATGAGATGGGCGCGCACGTGGTGTGTGTGTGTGTGTGTGTGTGTGTGTGTGTGTGTGTGTGTGTGTG
>CABHPQ010162930.1:17152-28014 GCA_902168405.1 Peromyscus aztecus | reverse complement strand
GACCGTGTTTCCCACCACAGCCTCCAGCCGCTCTTGTGCAGAGACGCAATCATATGCTGGAGACTTTCCCCTTAAACGTGGGCCATGTGACTAAAGCTTTTTTCTCAGTATAGTGACTATCCTAATCCAGTTCCGTTATTTTGCTTAGGACATTACGTGAGCAGTAGTCAACAGAATTATTGATATCGACTACAACTGAAGGAGGATTTCTGGAAGAGTAAATTAGAGTGCTCACACTATGCTCATTTCTTCCAGGCCACGGCCAGATTTCTTCTACCGCTGCTTCCCCGACGGACTGGCCCATTCGGATCTGACCTGCACAGGGGATGAGGATGTGGTGAACGAGGGCCGGAAGAGCTTCCCCAGTGGACACTCTTCCTGTATGAACCTCAAATGAACTACTGCATCCTTTTTACTTATGTTATGTAGATACATGTTTTGCTTGTATGTGTGTGCGCATACTATAGAGACCAGAAGAAGACATTAGAACCCCTGGAACTGGAGTTACAGTTGCCATGTGAATGCTGGGAACCAAACCTAGATCCTCTCAAAAGCAGCCACGTGCTCTTAATTGCTGCCGAGGCCACTCTCCAGTTCCAATACATATTTCTAAAAATTACTGGATTTAACCTATGGAACTTTGCTGGAATGAGCTGTCTCTTACCAGTCAGTCATAAAGCATCTTTATTCAGGCCAAGCAGTGATGGTGCACACTTTTAATCTCAGCACTTGGGAGGCAGAGGCAGGTGGATCTCTGAGTTTGAGGCCAGCCTGGGCTACAGAGTGAGTTCCAGGACAGCCAGGGCTACACAGAGAAACCCTGTCTCAAAAGACAAACGCCTCGTCTTTATCCAAGGGTTACTATGTGTTGGGGGCCGCTGAGCATTTTGGGTTCTTACCTGTGTAGCTCCCGAGAACCAGTTATGGTCTATTAGTTTTGGATTCCCACTTACAGACAAGGAAGGTGTCTACAGCACTGTGCACAGTAATAACTTGTATTCCAGAAACTGTTCTTACTTAAAATACTGGGACAGAAAATACAGTCCTCACTTCCCATCCCTGTAATCGAGATGGGCAAAACCTGCTCCCGCTCCCCACCCTCCCGTGTGGACATGAGTGTTGGGGCTCTCACCGAAAGACACACACGACTCACAGGTCTTCCCTGTTCTAGTTGCGTTTGCCGGTCTGGCCTTTGCTTCCTTCTACCTGGCGGGGAAGTTACACTGCTTCACCCCACAAGGCCGAGGGGAATCCTGGAGGCTCTGTGCCTTCCTAGCGCCTCTGCTCCTGGCGGCTGTGATTGCGCTGTCCCGCACATGTGACTACAAGCACCACTGGCAAGGTGAGCGGTTATGTGTGCCCCGGGAGTTTCTGCTCCGCCTGTTTGAACCCTAGACACTGGCACCAAGTGGCTTCCTACGTATCTGCTGAATGAACGAGCAAATGAGTGAGTGTGGACAGCCTGGGTTCCGTTCTGTGTCACGGAGAACCAGTTAACTTTTGGGCCAGCGAGATGGCTCGAGAGTGAGGTAAAGATGCTTGTTGCACACGCCTGACGACTTATGCGTGATCCCTGGAACACACGTAAAGGTGGAAGGAAGGGATGGATTCCAGAGTTATCCTCTCACCTCCACACCTGTCCACACACACATGCACACACACACACACAAAACGTTCTTTGCAACTAACCTGTGTATGGGATATTTGCACATGGATGTGCAGGTGTGTGTACCCCAGTCATGTGGGGAGCCGATGACCAGCAGGCACCAGTAATCCTGTCTGCCCTCCACAGCACAGAGGTCACAAGTGCGTGAACGGAGACTCAGCTTTTTTTTTTTTTTTTTTTTAATTTTTTGGTTTTTCAAGACAGGGTTTCTCTGTGTAGCTTTGCGCCTTTCCTGGAACTCGCTTGGGAGACCAGGCTGGCCTTGAACTCACAGAGATCCGCCTGCCTCTGCCTCCTGAGTGCTGGGATTAAAGGCGTGCGCCACCACCGCCCGGCGAGACTCAGCTTTTTACGTGGGTACTGGAGATTTGAACTCAAGTCCTCTTGTTTATGCGAGAAAGCGCTCTTACCTGCTGAGCTCCTGTGAAACAAGGTTTCACTAAGTAGCCCTGGATGGCCCTGAAACTAGGTAGACCAGGTTGGCCTCAAACTCAAAGATACAACTACCTCTGTCTGCTGGGTTAAAAGGTGTGTCTCACCATGCCTGGCCCCCTTAATTTTTAAGACAGGGTCTCCCCCTCTAGCCCAAGCCTAACGTTAAACAAACTATCCTTCTCCTCAGTCTCCCAAGTGTTGGAATTCTAATCATGTGAGACCATTCCTGGCCAGAATTCTTAAATAATGGAAGCCAGCCAGCAAATGATTAGAATCACATGAACATTTGTTATTCTTCTCTGTTAAAAAATTCTAACTTGCCAAGTGGTTAATCCCAGCCCTCGGAGGTAGAGGCAGGCGGATCTCTAGGAGTTCAAAGCCAGCCTGGTCTACAAAACAAGTTCCAGGACAGCCCAAGCAGTTACACAGAGAAACCCTATCTCGGGGTAAAAAATTTGAACTCAGTCCATGTTGATGTAACTCAGAGTGTGTTCTGATTTGGTGTTTTGAGAACAATGTGGCTAATATCTTGTAACTGTATGATAAAATTAAGACCCTCTAAAGGAACTATAACATGGGTTGAGGTCTTTCTTGGCCCCTGCAAGCAGAGTAACCTGGAGGGCCAAGTTCTCTATAACTGTGTAGTGTCTAAATTTTTTTTTTAAAAAATTAAAAAAAATTTTTTAAATTTCTCTCTCCTCAGATGTCCTAGTGGGGTCCATGATTGGAATGACATTTGCTTACGTCTGCTACAGGCAGTACTACCCTCCTCTGACTGATGTGGAATGCCATAAACCACTTCAGGACAAGCACAAACTCCCCTCCTCTCAGAAGAAGCCCAGTGAGTCTCACCACTTGGATATTTAGCTGAACCTACCTCAGTGGAGAACAAGCAAGTCAGCCTCCTAACCGGACAATATGCACAAGCCAAGAACTTCTGGCTATCACCTCTCTTGAGGTGAGGGTGTGGATACCACCATACTGTAGTCCCGCCTCCGGAGGACTGCGCACGCACTTTGCCCTACTTCCAAGGCTAGACCCTGAGCAATCCCTGCCTGGGGCCTGTTCTGGAAAGTGGCTTTTTAGGGAGTTCTCTCTCTAGGTTAATAAAGCTGGGCCATATGGTTGGTGTTCCAAGATCTAGGGTCTTTGCATTTATGTAGCTGTCCCTCAAGAGACCTTTTCACAACGGAGACCCTCATGGCCCCATTTTATCCTGAAGACTTTATTACCAATCTTAATCTCTATCCCTTATAAAGAAGGGTAGTGCCAGCTAAAGTTTGTTTACTTTTTGTGGCCACATTCCATTAAGCCTTAAATAATAAAACCACCAATTTGGGCCAATTTTTTACTTCATCAGAAAAGAAAACTTACGGATATTATCTGGAAGATAAATGTATCTCTTTCTGCCTTCTATTCACAAAAAAATATATGGAACAATTATAGGCTATCAGAACATGACACTTTGAGGACCAACTAATAGCTACCTCTGTTATACTTTAAATAAAATTTTGTCTTATGTATATCTTCCTATAACATACTCTTTGTTTGGTTTTTGAGACAGGGTCTCTCTGTGTAGTCCTGGCTGTCCTGGAACTCACTTTGTAGACCAGGCTGGCCTTCAACTCAGATCCGTCTGCTTCTACCTCCTGAGTGCTGGGAATAAAGGTGTGCACAAACTCAGCTGTAACATACTCTTAAGTATATTTTCAGTGTATTCCCTCTCTCCCTCCGCCCCCCTCCCCCCAGTAAATCTGGCAGTGAAAAAGTGGGTGCTTGAGTTTTTGTACTTTAAGAAGATCAACAATGGATCCTCATCTGAATATATGTGACTAAGTGTGGTATCTGATGTACAAGCTAATACTTATAGGTACTAAAGGACAGGCTCTGTGTTTTCTGTATTTACAGACACACTTATCATTGCCACACTTTAAATTCTGAGCTGTATCTCTCCATGACAATGAAAACATTAATCAAGGGAGAATAACTTATATATTAGTTATCTGCCTAAGATTTTTGTTTTGAATTTAGTATGAAAGAGAAAACAGCTACTGTATTGATTTTCCTGATGATAAGGCCACATGAAAGTAACTGGTCCATAGTTTTATTTCAGCATTTACTAAAGTCTTAAATATAATCACATATAAAACAAGCATTTCAAAAGTGCAAAATATCAGCAAGGTGATCAGTGCTATTCATCTTCTCTTGAAACAATCTCTCACTGAGTCTGCAGCCAGGACTCTGTACAATGCTTTAGGCTAGAGTTTACACACCAGCCTCGATCAAGAGACTGCACACGGTAGGAATGATGCAGGGAAACAGCGTACAGTGAACACAGGCTCCTCGCCACCTTCCTCACTTGCATAACACAGCATAGTAACACCACAAGTGGATGGCGAGGTCCGAGCTCTTTCTAATTACTGTATGCCGGACTGCCGGGAAGAAGGATGTCAGATACAGCGGTTTAGCTAGCGCTCTGGGCCAAGCTGCCCATCTTTGGTTACAAGAACTCATTCTTGGTTGTACTTTGGTTTACTCTGAGTAGTAACGATTCTGCTAACAAGAGTAAACAAATCTGAAGACAGCTACTTGACAAAAAACCTTTAGTATTTAATGAATGCTACTTCATTCTCAGTAATTCCTACTCAAGAGAGAGTGTTTAAAAAAAAAAAAAAGTATTCCACACACCTGGAACTTCTCAGTAGCTTGCTTATCCAGCATTGTCCATAAGCAGAGAAAGAAAGGCCAGGCTTGCCTCTGTAACCTCCAGGGCACAGTGCTTATTAACCTCTTTTCTTTTCTGTACCAACAAGGGTAAAGACCGCTGCTGTCTGAGGGGTGCCTTCAGTGAGTATTACATGCAGAGCTTCTGGATACCATGATAGGTTTACAAAAAAAAGGACAAAAAATCCAAACATGCTTCCCTCCTCTGCCACTCTGTGGAGAGCTGTGGAACTCTGAGGGTTGGTCTGAGGAGCACACAGCACCGTCCTGAAGAGAACGAAGGTGCTGGCACATGCTGAAGAAGAGGAAAGACGGAAGCAGACACCTTGGGAAAAACTTAGTTCCCCGAGAGAACTCTCCTTCATTTCTCCAGATCCAGCGACAGTGCACACAGCTGCTCCTCAGACCCCGTGAAGAGGGTTTTCTTTCAGAATCTGGGCTCTCCCCGGCTACCTGTGTGCTCAACTAACACTGACTGCCAACTCTAAGTAAACATTGTGACGAAACCTCAGAAACATCAGAAGTGATGTTCACATCACAAGACTTCCTTTACTCGGCTGGAAGTAGCAGGCAACTTCGGTTGGTACTACCAAAAGATCTCCTTTACAACGTGAACAGCTGGGAAAGGCCGTGTAATGGACGACTCTTACAACTTCACCTCCAAGATGAGTATTATCCAGTAATTCCTCACATCTCACCCCAGTCTGGAACACGGTATAAAAGGGCAGGCATACAATTCACACGACCTTCACATTCATAGAAGCTGCAGCAGTTGTGAAAGCAGCAAGCAGCACCAGTGGTTCCCACGAGAGCCCCGCTGACAGTGTTCAGAGCAAACCATTTTAGTAAGCTAGTCCTGTCCGTCTTCACAGACTACACACAGGAAAGAAAGGCTGGATTCTAAATGAACAGTGTGTCCATGTCCACTGAGGCTTAGCCTTCCAGCGCAGCGGACACAGAGAACGACTGGACCCTAAGGACCTCTGAATCTGAAGACTATACTCCCAAGGGGGTCCACTTTCTAAAGGTAAGGAGTAAACCTCTCTCAAAGTTGTCTAGGCCCCCTAAACGGACTGTATTCCTTTCCATGTATTAAATAAGGAAGGTCTGCTGTTAAAGCATTAGAAGATGTAAACTCCTTAGCTACAAAAACTAGTGAGTGTTTTTACAAAGCAATGAGTCTTCCTTCTGCTTTCCACTCATTTCCAGACGGATTTTCTTCTCAAGGTCCCGTGGAGTGAGGCTGGCAGCATGCAGGACGTGGCGTGGCCGCGGCACAGGCAGAGACCTCAGGAAGGATCCCGCGGTGTCTATCTACAGGAGAGCGGGAGGAGAGGTCACCATGCAGCTCAGCCTGCGGAACCAGCAAGCACAGGAAACGCCACTGTCTAATACAGACTTTCCAGGATCCTATCTAGACGGCTGAGCAGGGTAACTCAGGGTCCCAAGCACACGATTAAATAGACACTGATCCCTAAGTGGGCACTGCATACTTCAAGTTTTAACCAGTCCTCGGAGTGAGTATTATTAACCCTAGATCGTGGGGACAAATACAGATCTGTATTAAGGGATTGAGGGGCCAATGTTCCTTGTAACATGTTCACATGAAAACACTACACTTCATTGAAAACTTACATTAAGCAGCCACAGACGAGCCATTTTTACTGTAAAGGCTGATCAAGGAAGATACCCTGGGTTTGGTAGATCTCTTTGAGAACTAGCAATACTGTATCTTCGGATTCCCTGTGTAGAAAAAAAGATTGAGAAAAGATGGAACAGTCTGGTGCCATATGCTTTTCATTTATCTATGCAAATACCTTGGATTTATTTATTTTTAACTATTGCAAAACTATGCACCTTAGAGATGTACTGTCAGGCAGTAGTCAGGAGGTGATCCGGCAAAGCATTGTGTCTGGAAGCAGGAAAAGGTACAGGTCCTGGCACCTTCCCCCATTAAGGTAGTAAATGACAAGGGTATCCCAGAGCCTTGCTTGTTTGCTCAAGGCGGGGTCTTACTCTAGCCCACAGTGTCCCTGGAACTTACTCTCTAGCTAAGACCGGTCCAGAAGTCACAGAAATCCTCCTGCCTCCGAGGCCTCTTGACAGCTAGGATTACAAGCGTAAAGCACCATGCTCAGCCCCAGAGAGGCACTCTTGAGACAACGGTGAGTTGTCTTCTAGTTGGTCACCTTCATTGTAAAACTTTTATTTGCTTTTTGGAAAAGGCAATAAAAGTTTGGACTCAGAATTCCAAACATATCAAACGGGGCTTCGAGAGACGGCTCAGTGGCTAGACGGCTGGCTGGGCAAGAATGGGAATCTGGGTTTGGAACCCAACACTCACATAAATAGCCAGGCTGTTTAACCCCAGCACAGTAAAGGTGCTGAGACAGGAGGTTTGCTGGGACTTCCTGGCCACTAGACTAGCTCCAGATGCATTGAGACTGTCTCAAAGGAACAAAGTAGAAAATGACAGAGAAGGACACTCAGTGTCCTCTGGCCACCTCACACGGGTACACAGGTATCCACCAACATACACATATACAATCCACATAGAAAAAAGAATTTTATACACACACACACACACACACACACACACACACACACACACACACATACATATATATAAAACGAACTCTCCCATTCTTCAACTCTCAGTCCCCATCATCTTCAGACAAACCCTGTCAATCTTCATGCGAAGCCTGCCCACTTTCCGAGTTCCAAAGTCAGAACTTTGCATTGCATTCTGTCTCTCTCCTGGACACTAGCCTAGGTCTTGACACTTGGAACTCTCTCTCACCTCCTCACTATCTCTGAGACCTGATTCCCTCCCCACTCCCCCACCCCCCCACAGTGACTTGCAGACTTCCATTGCTGAGCCTTGTGCATTGTTCAGACTGTTCCCATTTTTTTTTTTTTTTTGGTTTTTCGAGACAGGGTTTCTCTGTGTAGCTTTGCGCCTTTCCTGGAGCTCACTTGGTAGCCCAGGCTGGCCTCGAACTCACAGAGATCCGCCTGCCTCTGCCTCCCGAGTGCTGGGATTAAAGGCGTGCGCCACCACCGCCCGGCTGTTCCCATTTTTTGAGATAGTGTTTTGTTATGTAACCCTAGCTGGCCTTGAACTTTCAGAAACCCTTCTGCTCCAGCCTCCCAAGTGCTAAAATTATAGACATATGCCACCATGCTCCAGCCAGCGTTCCTGACTCCAAGCTTAGAAAACAGAACTCTCTTTCTTGTCTACCTCCTCCTGAAGCAGCCTGCTTTGCTGTTTCCTCTCCTGAATGCCAATACAACAGTCCTTGAGTTTCCTTCCATTCTTTTATCAAGAACCTACAAATAGGCCAAACCATCAAACTCAGTGAAGAAGAAATAATCTAGCTGCCATTAATCCCAGCACTCAGGAGGCAGAGGCAGGTGGACCTCTGTGAATCTGAGACCAGCCTGGTCTACACAGTAAGTTCCAGAACAGCCAGAGCTACATAGTGAAACTGTCTTTAAAAAAAAAAACAAAACAAAAAACAAACAAAAAAAAACTAATAAAGTTAGACTCTCACATTCTAGTATTGTTGAGACAATTAAATAACCACATTAAAAACAAACAAACAAACAAACAAACATGACCTAGATCGTTCCCCACTTTGCAGGCTAGTGACTTCTCCCCTCAACAAGCTGGAGTCACCCAAGAAGAGGGAACCTCACCTGAGAAAATGCCCATCAAGGAATGGCTTGATGATTGGTGTGAGAGGGCCCAGCTTACTGTGGGCGGTGTCACCCCATGCCGGGTAGCGCTGGGTGGTGTAAGAAAGCTGACAGCACTCGGGAGGCAGAGGCAGGTGGATCTCTGAGTTTGAGGCCAGCCTGGTCTACAAAGCAAGTTCCAGGACAGCCAGGGCTACACAGAGAAACCCTGTCTCAAAAAACAAAATAAATAAGCAGGCTGAGCAAGCCATGGAGAGCAAGTCATTAAGCAGCATCCTCCGTGACCTCTGCTTCAGTTCCTGCCTCCAGGTTCCTGCCCTGAGTTCCTACCCTCACTTCCTTCAGTCAGGGAGGAAGTGTGGCCTAAGAGTAGGAAGCTAAAATAAACCTTAACCTCTTCAAGTTGTTTGTAGTCTTGAGTTTTATCACAGCAACAGAAACTCGAAGACACCCATTCCATATGACTAAGGTTTGAAATGAATCTAGATTTACATGTAAAACCAAGAATATAAACTATCAGAATGGACTATATACTTCAGAGATGGGGGATAAGAAAGATCTAAATATGACACAAGCCAAGTGTGGTGACACATGCCTTTATCCCCAGCACTGGGAGGCACAACAGGTGTATCTCTGCCTTTGTGGCCCCCCTGGTTTATAGATGGAATTCCAGGCCAGTCAAGGCTGAACAGTGAGACCAAAAAAATAAATAAATAAAAAATAAAAAAAAATTCAAAAACCAAAGGTCAAGGAGTCTAACAATGTAAAAATAAAAATTTCCACTTATCAATTACCAACACAGGGCTGGAAAGATGGCTCAGCAGGGAAGGGCACATAATATCCTTTCTCCTGAGGACCAGAGCTCAGCTGCCAGCACCCACACTGGGCAGGCACCCACAACCACCAAGACTTATGACCTGAGCAAGAGAACCAATAGAATTCAATGTTTTTAAGGTAAACAAGCAAAACATTTTAAAGAGAACACATTGAAAGAGCATTATTTTAGCTCCCTATAATGACTGATTTTGTTGAGTTTTAGTTTGATTCTATTTACCATACAGGGATGACAGTGATTTATGCCAGATAATTATCCCTTTATCAGTGTTTCACAGAGAAATTCCTCAGAACATTAAAAACAAAACCAAGATCACAGCAATCCTCCTGCCCCAGCCTCTACAGTACTGGGATTACAGGTGAGCATCTTTTAAAAACACTTCTCTGTGCCCCATCTTATTTTTCTAGCTTTATTTCTGTTTCATTGGTGATGAAACTGTATGGTTATACTATACAAAATCTAGTAATCACCACTACTCTGATCTACATTCTATCAGGCAATTAATTATATTTAGTAATGTGCATGTGCCTTAGCTATTGTAAATGCTTTTAAATGGTTTTTTCCTTTTTTCTTTTTTTTCTTAGTGGGGTAGGGGAGCAGGATTTCAGTGGGTAGTTCAGGCTGCCTACACTCAAAACCCTCCAGACTCAGTATCACAGATGCTGGAGTTAGAGGCATGAGCAGTCAATCTTAAAGACTGGAGCCGGCTGGGAGCCAGTACTTCTGAGACCCTGCACTCAACTCTGGGGGAGCTGAAAGGGAGACCAGGTAAGGACACAACACAAAAACCAAACAACAGCAGCCCACAGAACACTTACCAGTAGCACAGATGGCTTTGTAAAGCAAATAAATACTCATTGAAACTCTCAATGGGCTTCTCCTGCAGCACATAGTCGATGCGCTGGCCGCCATTCAGCATTCCCACGTTGATCGGAAGCTCTTCTTTAGCTTCCACGGGCGTCTCTTCTGGGTTAACTTCTGGAAGAAAAAGCCATCCTAAGAACCTAAGCAGAGGACTGGGGAAAATGACTCCAGAGCTGGCTGAGGGCCTCCCTGCAAGCAGGAGGAACACCCAGGCACCCACATCAACAGCTGGCCAAGGCAGCACACATCTGTAATCCCAACACTGGGGAGGCAGAGACAGGAGGATCCCAGGGCTTCCTAGCCAACTAGAGAGCGCTAGGTTTAGTGAGAGACCCTGTCTATATAAACTACAGTGGAGAAAGATGGAGGAAGACACTGTCCTCCACATGATTGTGTACCCACACACGTACACAAGAGGTATACACATACACCTAAAACATTCAGCACGCCCTCGGATTCCACGGTTACCTTATGAGGTGGTACTCTGCTCAAAGGGCTCTCTTCTGTCTTCTTCCTCTCATTTTTTTTTTTTTTTTTTTTTTTTTTTTTTTTTTTTTCCACATGGTTTTTTTTTTTTTTTTTTTTTGTCCTTGCTTGTTTTTTTTTTATTTGCCTGGCCGGACGCTAAAAAAGAGGGTA
>CABHPQ010162930.1:0-16752 GCA_902168405.1 Peromyscus aztecus | reverse complement strand
TCAGAGATCACCTGCCTCTGCCACCCGAGTGCTGGCACTAAAGGTGTGTGTCACCATGCCCAGTACAGAGTAGGCACTTAACATCATTCCCAAATCCAAAGTGGGAAATGTTTTCAAGGGTAGTTAATAGTTTCTCTTGACATTTTCCTCACGTAGTATTTTCCCCTAATTTTTAGCTATTAAAATGTCAGGAAAGGTTAGCATAGTTCAAGGACAACTATGACTCCTAGAATAGATCCTACATAATTGAAGGGGAAAAGGAAAGAAGGTCCTGAGCAAGAACTTCATAGTATGGTGTCCCTCAGGTCATCTCTATACAGTGCCACTGACCACTGGACTTTTCTGAACTTGACTCAGGTTCTGCCTCAGTTTCTTCTGCTGTTTCTGAAGCTTGTAAGGCAGGGTATGGAGCTCTGGTGAAAGACTTCCAGGCCATCCGCAGTGAACCCAGCAAGTTGTTCTTCAGGTCCATACTCATCCTGCTCAAGCCCTCTCTTAGTTCTGAAACACAGTGAATAAAGGATGCTGTCCAGTTTAAGGCCCAGCAAAGAAAAGAATGAATTCCATTTAGTTTACACTCATCAACTATCCAGAATCGAGTTCTACACAGACTCACCTAAGTGCATCCGCTTCCTGCCTTTATGATGTGGGATCAGCATTGGCTCAAATTCTACTTCCGGGACCACCATTGGTTCAATCCTATACGCTACAGGATCAAACTACATAGGAAAAATAACAGCTAAATATTTATCCATAATAAAGAAGACAGTTTGAGGAACTATATATCTTAGGCAAAAATAATTATGTTTATTTTGTAAAAAGGTACAGTAATAGGCTGGGAGATAGCTCAGTCAACACAGTGCTTGACCTGAGTCTGAGTCCTAGAACCCATATTTCAAAAACTAAACAACAAAAAACTGGGCATAATGACGAATACTTGTACATCGCAGCACTGGGAAGGCAGAGACAGGCAGGTCCCTGTCTCATTAAAAAAAAAAGTGGACTGCATCTGATAAGTAGTATCCAAAGCTATCCTCTGGCCTCATACACATGAATATGCACAGTTCTTCTATCTACTTACTTCCTTGCTTTTAATTTCGGTTCTTCGAGACAGGGTTCCTCTGTGTAGCCCTGGCTGTCCTGGAACTTACTCTGTAGACCAGGCTGGCCTCGAACTCAGAGATCCGCCTTCCTCTGTCTCCTCAGTGCTGGGATTAATGGCGTGCAACACTGCCAGCTCCTAATTACTTCTTCCTAATCAATACTACCAACTGTCTAGTTGATAAAGAATAATAGAGAAAAAGCAAATCAGCCAGGTGGTGGCAGCACACGCCTTTAATCCCAGCACTCAGGAGGCAGAGCTAGGAGGGTCTCTGTGAGTTCAAGGCCAGCCTGGTCTACAGAGCAAGTTCCAGGACAGGATCCAAAGCTACACAGAAAAACCCTGTCTCAAAACAACAACAACAACAAAAAGCAAATCAATACAACACAAAATTACATGCTGCTTGCTAAGAAATCCTAGTATTTAGATAAATCCATATAGCAACTATTCAATGCTTACAGGATGGTAAATATTGAAGAAACCTTTGCATGTGGGAAATTTATAATTAGGATCAATTCTTCTTAATCCTCGGACAGTAAGAAACATTCCAATGGGAGATCCAAAGGCAAAGAATATTTCTGGTTTGTAGTTGAGCCTGGGGTATTTCACAGAAACCTGGAAGGAAGAAAAAGGGTATTTCTCATTAATAATGAGTCTTATCTGTTCCTACCACAGACAACAGTAGTTAAAACAGAAAACAAAGAGTATTTTTACCTGCCCAATGCCAACATCTAGATAGTCACCATTTTCCTTGGGGATGTTTACCTCTGACACTGATGTGGCTGGTCTATTAACACCCTAAAAAGAATAAAACAATAGCTATGTGAAGATAGTATCCACTGGAACTAGCTCCTAATGTCAAAGGAAAAGCTTCAAAATGGCAACCAATAATTCTAAGTCCCTCACAAAATAAGACAAGCTACTGAAACTCTAATAGTTGCCTTACATGAACTGACATCCCTACATGCTTTAAAACAATAGAAGTGGGGCTGGAGAGATGGCTCAGCGGTTAAGAAGACTAGTTGCTCTTCCAGAGGACCGGGGTTCAATTCCTAGCACCCACATGGCAGCTCACAACTGTCTGTAACTCCAGTCTCAGAGAATCCAATGTCCTCTTCTGATCCCCATGGGCACCAGGCAAACACATCAAATAAAAACAAAAAAATTAAAATAAATCTTCAAAAATAAGTTCTGGGCATGACGGAGGACATCTTCAAGCCCAGCACTTGGGAGGAGTTAGAAGCAGGCCTATCTTTCTGAGTTTAAGGCCAGAGTACTAGAGGTATTGCTCAGTTTTAAAGCACCTGCCTAGCATATGTGAGGCCTAGACTTAACCCCCAGTGTGGCAAACAAACCCAAGATTCTGTCTGGTTAGCAGAGTACTGTCTCACAACGCCTAAGGATTTACCGTCACTGTCAAGGACCTGTCTCACCCATTAGGCTAGGTTAAGAAACACACCATTGAGTTTCTTCTGGTCCTGAAATGGTTTAATATCTTCTTTCTTGGTCCTAAGGGAATTCCCATTTCCTGAAGATCTCTCTCTGTACATAAAGCCTAGGCATAGAACACAAAACAGGTTTTTGTTTTTGTTTTTGCTTTTTAATTTCTAGGCAAAATAAAATCAAGTAAACGTTGTAGACTCTGAAAGGGTCACTCTTGTTCTTGGTTCTATACTGATTTGGCTCCCTAAAGGCATAACACACAAGTAACTTTGAGAAAGAAAGTCTTGTCTTATTCGTAAAATAATCTAAGAAGAACAGAAGTATTAGTAAAAACTACACTGTCGCCAGGCAGTGGTGGCACACACCTTTAGTCCTAGCATTCAGGAGGCAGAGGTAGGCAGATCTCTGTGAGTTCGAGGCCAGCCTGGTCTACAAAGTGAGTACCAAGACAGACAGGGCTGTTACACAAAGAAACCCTGTCTCAAAAATACAAAAACAAAAACAAAAATCAACAACAAAAGTCATTATCAATATGACAGTAACAGAATACTGTATAAAAAAGAACTAGGCAAGCGGGTATCTATTGACTTCACTTAGCTGTCAGTTCCTCAGGATTATACTCCTCCTGACAGACACAAGCTGTGAGAACATGTGGCCAACAAAGTATCATAACAGATGAACGTCAAAATCTCAATGGAAGTGCCACTCAGTTTAGTGGGGAGAGACTTCCTTCTCCTCTGCATTCCTGGACCACTGTGTACTCCTCATCACTTCTTAACGGAACTGTGATGAAATGACTACAGTTTAATTAATGGGCCTTTCCTGAGAAACAACTGACACTGGAGTCAGTGAGCAGGCCCATCTTACTAGAACCCTGCTGCCCATGCCTGATCACAGCAGGCAGTATTAAGCCTCAGCTACGTGAACAGATGTATCATAAACCAGAAAACGCACAAGAAAAGTGAGGAAGAGGAACCGTCACCTGTAACAGAGAATACGGGTTTGGGCAGTTACTGTGCATGCCAAGGTTAGCTCTTGACTCACACCTTCTCCAAGCCTAGCCTGCTTTAGATTATACTCTATTACACGTTTGATCTGAACCTTGAACTGCCACAAAGCAAAGATCATTTTATATGATAAAAAGCAGATAAACAATGCTAAAGATCATCATTAGTGGTGAAATATTTATAAGTAAAAAGCTTCCAAAGGGCATGTTCTTGGTAAACAAGATGAAGATAAAAATACAGAAAGTGGCTTGGTATCAAATTTAAAAGCCTTTTCTTACCAGAGCTTCCTTATCAATTTTCTCTTTCTCAAAGACAGTGAAGAACTCAGAGAGCTGAAGTTTCTTCAGATCTTCTTCTAATGTTGGTACATCTCCTTGATCCTCAACAGTTCTTAATGAACCCTAAAAATTATATCATGAAGCTTATTATTCACAAACTCATTTGATTTTCTTTATTAATACAATTTTATAATTTGAAATGTATTATGTAAGCTATTCAAAATAACGAATCTTAACATTAAGTACTTTGCTCTGTTTTTGAAACAAGGTCTCAGAATGTCCAGGCTGATCTCAAACTCACTATGTACGTAAGGGTAACCTTTAGTTCTTTTTGAACAGAATCTCTCTGTGTAGCCCTGGCTGTCCCAGAACTCACTATGTAGACCAGGCTGGCCACAAACTCAGATCCACCAGCCTCTGCCTCCCAGGTACTGGGATTAAAGGCATGTACCGCAATGCCAAGCAAAAATATATTTTAAAATTAATATTAAAATATTCATCATCATTACTGAGCTCTTATTAAGAAAACACAATTTAAGAAATAAAACAGGCCAGGCAGTGTTGGTGCACGCCTTTAATCCCAGCACTCAGGAGGCAGAGGCAGGTGGATCTCTGAGTTTGAGGCCAGCCTGGTCTACAGAGCTAGTTCCAGGATAGCTGGGGCTACACAAAGAAACTCTGTCTCAAAAAACCAAAAAAAGAAAAAGAAACAAAACAGTCAGGGCTAGAGAGAAGGCTCAGTGGTTAGGAGCACTTGCTGCTCTTCTAGAGGACCACATGGCAGATCACAACCATCTGTAGTTCCAGGTCCAAGGGATCTGATGCCCTCTCTGGCCTTGGAGGGCACCATGCACAAGTGTGGTGTGTAGATGCACTTGGAGGCCAAACACTCCTACACATACATTTTAAGACAGGGATGGGGAGGCTGGAGAGATGACACAGCAGTTACACTTGCTCTCCTATAGAGGACCTGGGTTTGGTTCCTAGCACACACATAGCTGCTTACAGCCATCTGCAACTTCAGTTCCATGGAATCTGATGCCCTCTTTTGACCTTCAGGGGCAGCAGGCTCATAACATGATGTAGATACATAAATGCAGGCAAAACAGCTCTCTAGGGACTGAAGAGACGGCTCAGTGGTTAAGAGCACTTGTTCTTCCAGAGGACCCGAGCTCAGTTCCCAGCACCCACATGGTGGCTCACAGCCATCAGTTCCAGGGGACCTTGCACCTTCTGATGCACATACAAATATGCAGGCAAAATACTCATATATAGATAAAATAAATATAAAAAAAGCTATACATATAAAAAATAAATCTAAAAGACAAAGAAAAAGATGTAAAATAGTCTAAGACAGAGCCCAAGTCCTGGAAGAATTCTGAACCCAAGGGTTCACAGAGCACTTAAATAAAAAGAAAAATAGAAGACAGTGTCTATCAAATATCAAATCAATACTACCAAGGATAAAATGTTCATGGGACTGAGTCTGATGAAGAGATAGGTTTCACCATGTCCAAACATGGCTTCCAAACATGACTTCTGTAAACCATCCAAGTCACTCTTGACATCCTCACACGCAATCTACAATTAACTCAATAACTACAACTCTACCATGCACCAGTAGCGCATATTTACAAAGAGAAGGAAGGCACCATACTTATTTTACAATACAGCAGTGATTTATAGAAGCAAAATACTGTCTTGCTTCTATCACAAAAGAATGACAAGAGATAATTACCAAGCTGTTAAAATAAATGTACATTTAACATTATGGCATAAGACTAAACTCAGCTAAACACAAAGGTTGAAATCTAAAAATCCTTAGTATGGAATACTACAAGAGAACCTATCTAAACTTCTAAATTACCTTTTCACTGTCAATATCCCCAAAAGAATCTTTCTGATTTGTTAGGATATCAAACAATATAAGCGAACCTATAAGTAAAATAGAAGAAGGGACAATTTCTAAGACATTGGCTGTCTTTTATACAAAAAAGTTATAAGCCAATTACAAATGTAGAAAATCAACAGAGAATCGTTCCAATTTACCACCACCCTTCCAACCCCTTCCAAATTCTTCATCAGGATTACTTGTAGTTCTCTTAGCCTGTTACTTATTAAAGACACTGTATTTCAAAATGTGACAGTCCTCTCTGGCTACAGGGAATTCATTTGTTACCTAAACTATGACCAGCAATGGATACACCCCCTTTGAAATCAGGGTTCCTCTGCAGAAAAAGTGTATATATTCGGTTCATTTCAGAAGCTACTGTGTCCACGATAGTCTGACAGTAGGTGGGACTATTGTAAAAGAAGACATCCAGAATTGTATCATTAGTGAAGTGTCTGAGGCGATTAATGCTGGGCAGGGTTATCCGCTGCAGATCTCTGAGGAGGAAAAAAAAAAAGATTATTTTGAGCAGAAAATCTAAATCCAGTCCATTGTTACTTCTAAGTTATTATTTAGCTTATTCTTAAAGCTTAGAGTCAAAGATTCCATGTCACAAGAGATACCTAGCAAGATGGAGAAACATGGGCTTGAAGAAATGTGTTTAGTGAAGCAAAAAGAGGCAATCAAATAGAGAGCCAAGTTTCAATACAGAAATCGGAAAAAAGAAAAAGAAGGGGGCTGGAGAAATGGCTTAGAGGTTAAGAGCACTGACTGTTCTTCCAGAGGTCCTGAGTTCAATTCCC
Source organism: Peromyscus aztecus (assembly GCA_902168405.1). NCBI lineage: Eukaryota > Metazoa > Chordata > Mammalia > Rodentia > Cricetidae > Peromyscus > Peromyscus aztecus. The sequence continues at coordinate 10,228 of CABHPQ010162930.1, read as the reverse complement.
AGCAACCACATGGTGGCTCACAACCATCTGTAATAGGGTCTGGTGCCCTCTTCTGGTCATACATGCTGTATACATAATAAATAAATCTTTAAAAAAAAACAAAAAAAAAAAAAAAGAAAAAGAAAAGCCGGGCGGTGGTGGCGGCGCACACCTTTAATCCCAGCACTCGGGAGGCAGAGGCAGGCGGATCTCTGTGAGTTCAAGGCCAGCCTGGGCTACCAAGTGAGTTCCAGGAAAGGCGCAAAGCTACACAGAGAAACCCTGTCTCGAAAAACCAAAAAAGAAAAAAAAAGCAAAGAAAAGAAATACAGAGGTAAGGCAAAGATACATGCCACTGAGGCTGGCGGATCTCTGCAAGTTCAAGGCCAGCCTGGTCTATAGAGTAAGTTCCAAGACAGCCAAAGCTACCCAGAAAAACTGTCTTGAAAAAAACAAAACACAAACAGAACAAAATGAGAGAGAGAGAAAGATGCCATTTCATTTCAGTGCACTGACTTTGTTTGAATCTCAGTTAAAAAAAAAAAAATCGACAACACGCTACTTTGTAGCCCAGGCTGCCCCTGAACTCGTGATTCTCCTGCTTCAGCCTCTGCAGTAATGGGTTCCAGGTGTACACCGACAGCCTCAGCTCAGGGTTTAATGTTAAATATGTGTGTGCATCTGTGTTTGTATAGGTGGACACTGAAAATTGGAATTTTTTTTCTATGAGAATGGTCATTTACTCCTAAAGTTGCCGAAATCACCAGGGATTCACCAAAGGGTACCCAGGGGGCAAGGAGACCCAAACACTGATTGGGGGTTGCCAGGAGTTTGGAGGGAGGTAGAATAGGTGGGGGAATCCCAGCTGTCCCTCCTCCTTCTAATGCCACAGAAAAGGGTCCCCTGGTCGCCCCCACCCCATCCCCCATGTCCATTTTTCTCAGGGAGAGGTGGGTTCATTGGGGAGAGGTGTGGGCCCCAGAATGGGAAGGGCACTGAGGGAAAGGTTTCATTTCACAAGCACTTACAACACTGATCTCCCAGGGAGCAGAAACTGGGAAAGTTGGCTGAACCAGGCTTCCCTTTTGCCCTGGATTTGGAAATCTGGATGTTAACTAGAAATGATACTCATTTTTTTTTTTTTTTTTGAGACAGGGTCTCTCTATGCAGCCATGGTCATCCTGGAACTTGCTGTGCAGACCAGGCTGGCCTCAAACTCACACAGATCCTTCCGCCTCTGCTTCTTGAGTGCTCAGATAAAAGGCGTGTGACATCACAGCCAGAAGAGGGTGCTGAGGTCCCTAGAACTGGAGTTACAGGAAGTTGTGAGCTACCATGTAGGTGTTTGGCCCTTGAGGTGCTTGTGGGAACTTGAGACCTCTGCAAGAGCAGCGTGTGTTCTTAACCACTGATCCATATGTTCAGACACTTTCCCCCAGGGCTGAGGACTGAACATAAGGTCTTGAACTAAATCCCCAACCACACTAGATACTATTTTTTATCATAATACAATTTACTTATGGTTATTACAGATTCAAAATTGAGTTCCCTTTTCAAAGATCCGCTAATGTACCAGTTAACTAAATTGTCATCTCTGAATAAGAAACCAAAAATAAAAAGAAAAATTTTAAAAAGGAAAATTATAGGCTGGGTGGTGGTGGCTCACGCCTTTAATCCCAGTACTTAGGAGGCAAAGGCAGGTGAATCTCTGTGAATTTGAGGCCAACCTGGTCTGCAGAGTGAGTTCCAGGACAGAGAGGGCTGCACAGAGAAACCCTGACTCAAAAAATAAAAACAAAACAAACAAAGAAAAAACTATGGTGGAAAAAAAAAAAAAAACTCCTTAATTATATACAGATCTAAGATGAATCCAACCACATTTTTACAGCTAAACATGAAAGTAGTTTAGAGATACATGCATTATTAATAGGAGCTTTAAGACTTCCTTTTGTTAATTTTATTTCCTAGTTCAACAAAAATCATGTAACACTTCTATGATACACTACATATAAAAAAAGATCAATAATTTATCTGAGTCCAAGAAACTGAAGGAAAATGCTCCAAACAATTAAGTGTGATCACAGCGTTCTTAGAGCAGAAATGTGTACCTTAAATTTCCAACTAGGAGACTGTTTCACAACTCCAGATGGAAAGGGAAAGATGGAGGACAGACAGTGAGAGGTGGTACTGACAGACTAAACAGAGATGCTCCATCTGGGCTTGGTCTATGTTGACCTCACCATGGATAACGGTGAAGAGGGACTGCTCACTACCAATGCGGGGCCAATAGAAAAAATTTAAGGGAATAAGGGACTACTCACATATCCACCCCAGTAGAATGCAAAGGACTGTGCCAATTGACTGGAAGAAATTCTACTCTTCCAATCTGCTGATTTTCTTGGGCTTTCTTAAAATGTGTCTGTAGCAGGTTCAAGGAAACACTTCGGAAATCATTAACTAGAAAAGAAAAATAACTTATGCATCAAGAGCAAAGCAATTAATACACAGACTCGGGTTGCAACAAAACATGCAACTGCATCCTGCCTAACGACATCTGCTTAGAACACACACTGACTGGAGAGTAAGTAGTTTAGGAAAAATATAAAAGACTGCTTTAAAATATTCTGATTAGATTAGATAGCATCTAATTTTACCATTTATTAAAGGTGAAAGCAAATTTGCATGCTAATGTGATAGATGTGCTTATTTATTTACTTATATGTTTGTTTGTTTTTTGAGACATGGTTTCTCTGTGTAGCTTTGGCTGTCCTGGAACTCGCTCTGTAGACCAGGCTGGCCTTGAACTCAGAGAGATCCGCCTGCCTCTGCCTTCAGTGCTGGGATTGAAGGTTATTTTTACTTGACTCCTATGTGTGCTTTGCCTGCACGTGTCTGTGCCACATGCATTCACTGCCTACAGAGGCCAGAAGTGGGCATCAGACCCCCGGGAACTGGTGTTTAGAGAGTTTGTGAGCCACCTCATGGGTGCTAGAACCGAGGCTTGATCCTCAGGAAAAGCAGCTGGTGAGTATTCTTAACTGCTGAGCCATCATCCCAGCCCCTAATACTTCAGATTAAAAAAAAAATACACTGCTGTTCAACCTTCTTATCACAGCAACCTTAACCCTGCAGAGCATAATTCTACTTTATTCTGAACCACTGCCAGGGAGAAGTGAACTCCCAAGTGGGGCAGACTTTGAACAACATCCAGATTTGAAGAGATTACCTTTCAAGATTAAGTTCTATTCATGACCTAAAGCTTGAGGTTTGTCCAGAGGTTTGTCATGGTATGAATTAACGCAGTTAAGTTTCTATTATTTACTTCAATCCCATCTTTACTGCTCTAAGTTTGGTTATAAACAGGCTGGGTAAAACAATTCACAGGGATTATAGGCAAGTTCACTCACGGATTACTAGCTAAGAGTTAAGTCTCTGGAATCCCCAGCACTTAGGAGCTAAAGATGGCTGGGGAGCTTTACTCCTTGTCGCCATCTTTAGCTCTACAAATCTTCTTACGAAGCTAAGACAACAGACAAAAGACAATGCCTGATCCTGGCGCCCAGGGGATAATGTTTCTCAAGCGAACTATCTTACATGCTCTGCAAACCTACCACATTGAACAATGCTTCGAAAACGAAGATCGCAAGCTGGTCCAATCCCATGTACCACAAAAACTAAGTGATCAATTTGTAAAGGTTCACCTAGAAGTAAAATTGAAAAGAAAAATTAGAAATAGGTTATAAATATAACAAAATTTAAAATAAAAAGATAATTTTAAAGCCACAAAATAGTCACATACTTAACTTCTTACTTAGTAAAAGTACATTAATTTTACTTTTTAATTTTTTTCTTTATTTTTTGGTGACAGTCTCACTATGTAGCTCTGGCTGGCCGAAAACTCAGTATGTAGAACAGGCTATCCTTGAACTCACAGCAATCCACCTATCTATACCTCATAAATGCTGGTATTATAAATATTCTTATCTAAGTCCTTGAAAATTTTCTTCAGGTTTTAAAACTATTTTGAAATAACTGTAAGCTCTAGAAAAAATACTAAAGAAACCTCCATGCGCTTTTTAAAAATGCAATTTGCTTTGTTTTAGGGTTTTGTTTGGACACAGGAACTTGATATGGAGTTGAGACTAACCTTGAACTGCTCCTCTTGCCCCAGCCCGGCAAATCCTAGGATTACAGCCATGGCCACCAAATACTAACAACTGTTACAGTAGTTAAGAGCTGAGGGTGATGGTGCACGCCTGTGACTCCAGCATGTGGGAAACATACCCTGGAGTAGGCCAGCCTGAACACTACATTGTGAGACCACACCCCATAAACATCTGTGCCAGTGTTCACTTCAGTAGTACATATGCTGAAACTGGAACACTACGGAGAGGATTAGCATGGTCCCTCTGTAAGGATAACCCACAAATCCGTGAAGCATTCTCTATCTCTGAGAAATAAATGGTTCAGAGACCAAGAGGAAAAAAAATAGAAACAAAAAACAGAGCTGAGGAGGTGGCTTAGTTGGGAAGAGTGCAAAAGCATGAAGAGCTGAGTTTGACTCTCCAGCACCCACATAAACATCTGTGCACGGTTGCACATGCTTCCAACCCCAGCACAGGAGAGTGGAGACAATTCTCCAGAGCTCACTGGTCAGCCAGGCTAGCCTACACAGTGAGCTCCTGGCTCAGTGAGAGCCTGGCTCAGGGAATAAGGTGTAGACTGATAGAGAACACACCTATTGGTCTCCCCATTCTTGCTTCTGGACACAAGCATTGCATATTCACATGCCTGCACTGAATGTGCGTGTACACACACACACACACACACACACACACACACACACACACATCACCCAGATGTAGCTCAATTGGCAGAATGCTTGCCTGGCACACACAAAACCCTAGGTTTTTTGTCTGTTTGTTTTGAGACAAAGTCTCACTATGTAGCATAGGCTGTCCTGGAGCTCACTATGTACACCAGGCAGGTCTCAAACTCATAGAGATCCACTAGCCTCTGCTTGAGCTGTGATTGAAGATGTGCACTACTATGACCACAGAAGCCCTAGGTTTGATCCCCAGCATCACATAAAATAGGCATAGTTGAGGCACACCTGTACTCAGCATAAGAGCTATGGATGCAGGCGTATCAAAACTTTAAAGTTATCTTTATATGAGTTTGAGACCAGCCCTAACCTACATGAGACCCTTTGTCAAAAACAACAACAAAAAACCCCAAATAACTTAGATGAAGTGATGCTGATCTTAATTTAGAATAAGCCTATATAATTAAAGATCATTTTTAAATCTTAAAGTAATATAAATCAAAAGAATAAAGGGCCACAATTTAAAGAATAAACCGACATATCAGAACATAAGAGAAAATAAATGATTAACATTACCACAGTGAATATCAACAGGGATGTTCTCAACTCCTCTTTTTACTGATCTTGGTCGCCCTTGCTCTGTGGAGGTTGAACCCCATTCATCAGACCCTGCAATTGGCTGGTAATGCACCATGAGCTTAAATAGAAAAGATCAGAGCAATATACTCTACATTAACTTGTGATTTAATACATTTTGAATGATAGAAACACGTCTTTCATATAACCAAACCACAACTGGAGCTCTGAGATGCAACTCCTATAACCTAAAATGAGAACTCTGAAATACATTAGACTAACAAATATTTCAATAACACATAGGCCAGGTGTAGTGGTGTATGCTTTTAATTCCAGCACTACGGAGGCAGAGGCAAGAACTTCTATGAGTTTGAGTCAGCTTGGTCTACATAGCTAGTATGATCTACATACTGAGTTCAAGGCCAACCAAGGCTCCACAGTGAAACATTGTCTTAAAAAAAATCTTACACATGAAAGACATGCTTACATAATGTATAGATGATTTCTTAATCTATAGTTGCACAATTTTCCCTAAGAAAATTCTTATTTAGGGTTGGGGAAATGGCTCAGTGCATAAAGCACTCATTGCTATCACAGAGTAGGACCTGAGTGCAAATCCCCAGCACCCATGTAATGGTGGACACAATGGCACATGCATCCTAATCCCAGTGCTCTTATGCTAAGATGGGAGGCAGAGCACAGGATTCTGGAAGGTAGAGACAAGGGAAGCCTTAAAAGTCTGTGGACTAGCTAACAATGAAGAACTCTGTCTCCAGATAGAACAGGACTGACATTCAACTCTGTCCTCTGACTTCAATAGCACACTGTTGTGTGTGCACACCCACATTCACACATACACTGTACACAAATCACACACACATACACATATATTATATATACACATACACCATACACATATAGAAGAAAATCCTTACATAAAAGCTGAATGGAGTGAATAATGACTGTAAGCATTAATAACTCTGTAATAGTGAATTTAATATAAACTATGCCAAAGGTTATCCTATGTAGCATCCATAGAACAAAAGATCAATGGTTTTCCTTAGTAATACATTAACCTTTGATCTAAATCTCAGTGACATGCTTTACTTCACTTTACCTTTGGGTTGTGTAATACAATAATTTCTCTGTTTGGAGATTCTAATTTCTTTTTCCATTCATCCAGAGTTACAGCAAGCATGTACGTTTCCTTAAAATAAAATATATTTTGTATTAGACTTTCCAAGAGCTTTTTGTTAAACTTGAATTTATTAATGAATTCCAGGAAGAAAATCATTCTCCAACTTAACAAATGCATTTTAAAATTCTTGGTAGTATAGTGCTGGAGAATGAATCCTGGGCCATGCATATATTAGACAAGCACTCTACCACTGAACTAGATCCCCAGATCATTAACATTCTTTTACAATGACCAGTAGCCAAGTGTGGTGGCCTATACCTGTAATCTCAGCAGTTGGAAGGCTAATACATGAGGATTACTATGAATTTGAGGCCCATCTGGGCCACACAGTGAGTTTCAGGACAGCCAGAGATACACAGCAACACCTTGTCTCAAAAAGATGAAGTTTAACTGATAGAGTGCTCACCTAGCATGCAAAAAGCCCGATATTCTATCCCCAGCAAAGCATAAAACCAAGTACAGTAATGGATTCCCAGAATTCAAGGGGGTAAAGGCAGGAGTATCAGAAGCTGAAGCCATCTTCAGCTACTTGTCAAGTTTGAGGCCAGTCTAGGGTATGTGAGACTCTGTCTCAAGAAACAAAACAAAACAAACACCCGTCTCAAACAAAAACCAAATAAATAGAGATTGAAAAAATAGTACTTTAAATTCTATCACTATTCATACACACACACACACACACACACACACACACACACACACACACACACGTCAATAACATTCTATTTCAATTTCGAGAAAGCCAATATTATTTCTCAGAGCAAGAACATTACAAATTGGAGCTAAAGAGAGGCTCAGTGGTTTAGAGCACTTGCTACTCTTGTAGAGGACCTGGGTTCAATTCCCAGCACCCACAAGGCAGCTCACAACCATTTATAACTCCAGTTCCAGAGGATTCAACTCCTTCTTCTGGCCTCCTTGAGCACTGCACACATACAGTACACTTACACACAGGCAAAACACTCACTCATTACAATAAAAACATTTAAAAAATGGCTAGGTGTCATGGCGCATACCTTTAGTCCCAGCACTCGGGAGGCAAAGGAAGACAGATCTCTGAGTTCGAGGCCAGCCTGGCCTACATAGCAAGCTCTAGAACGGTCAGGACTACACAGAGAATCATGTCTCAAAAAATAAAAAAAAAAATGAAGTCAAAGATTGTTTTTTGGTCACATTTCAAATGTTAACAATAATTACCATTAGGGAAACATTTACATTTCATTTAAAAGGCATAACACAATTCCTATAAAGTTTAAAATCTAAAATTAAAACTTTACCTTGAAACTAACTTACAAAGAGAAATTACATAAAGTGTGATACAAAAGCAGGCAAACTTTTCCTGGAAGTTACACAAAATATGTTACAAGAATTAAAACAACACAAAACAAAAAATAAACGACTGAAGGGGAAAAAATGAAGAAAACGGTAGGTACACAGAAACACAGGGATACCTCCAAAACTTGGCTGAAACTCTCTGAGTAGGGAACGTATTTATTGTCCTTGTCTCCCTTGTAAAACCACGTGCACCGCCTCACTTCTGAAGGCGGTTCGTCCCAGTATACGGCATAGCGCATTCTCTCCCCTAGATGAACATCGTATCTGCCCCCATCGGTGGGAACAACTCTCTCATTACAATCCTTTCCTATAAGAATTGCAAAAGAGAAATGAAGTACAGTATGTCACAACAACTCTCCCAAAGTACAACTGCAAGTTACACTCCAAATAATCACGTGAAACGTAAACAGTTTCTACTTGGCTACATATTAAAGTAAATGGAATTTAGTTCATATCTTTCTCATGAGCTACTTTTCGTATGTCAAAACCAATCATATTTTAAAGAAAAAAATACTACCTGAACAGTTTTTCTTTTTCTAAGACAATTAATGTCTCTTACACATACACACACTCTCTCTCTCACATTCATACAGATACATACATACACATAAAGATTTTTCTGAAGTTTTTGCTTGAAGGATAAAAAAGTAAATTAATGACAACCATGATGATAAACCATAAATAACACTATTTTTGATTCATGAGAAAAAAAACAAATGACATGTTAGTTCATTCTGCAATGTGACACCTTACTCTATACATATACTTTCTAAGTACAAACTAAAACACAAGCTAGAATACAGAAAATATTAGATAATTACTCAGAAATTTAGTATAGTTTTAAAAGGATGAAAATGGAAAGCTTCTAAAATTTAACTGTAATATCGATCACAGTAAGGGTGATTACTTTTTAGTTTGAGAGTTTAGAATCTTTCTGACAAGTCACCATTTCCTTCTCACCAGAGCCATGTGCCTCTTCCAGCTGTTGTGAATCATCCGAGTTGAAAGGAATCCACATCTCCTTAGAATCTATTATCTTACAATAAAACCAATGGGAAGAAACGGGTTCGTAGGCGCTGCCGACATCCATGTCTATCAGCTCAAAAGAACTACAGGAGTTTGGGGATGGGGATGGATCTGACTGAGACAGCTGTTCCTGGTGCGATTCCACCGATGACATTTCGCTCTAGAACACAAAATAAAACTATCAGAATTATTTTGCCTCTATGAACACTGTAAATGTTCATGTGCCCCCCTCCCCATGGCACACACACACACACTGATCCTTTTTTTGAAGCCGTTCTTGAAAACAGCAAATTTTAAAAAGTTGCATAATTTAAAACAAAAATATAAAATTATTGGGGGGGGGGGACGACAATGCTCAGCTCCACCATTCTGCACTGAGCTCCCAAGTCTCCTCAGAAAACAAAAATGTGTGATCAGACAAAAAGCTCTTTAACAAACCCAGAAATTTCAAGAAACTTGTGGTCAAAACTGATTGCAACAAGATATCTTATCACAATTATCAACCTAAACGGAGCAAAGGCTGAATCTGCCTCCAAGTGTGCCATACAGGTAGGTTAAGACCAACCCCACCCCCCCACCCCCGGCCCCGGTCCAGGGCTGGAGAGATGGCTCAGCAGTGAAGAGCACTGACTGCTTTTCCAGAGGACCGGGGTTCAATTCCCAGCACCCACTTGACACAGCTCACAACAGTCTGTATTCTGTCGGTTCCAGGGGATCCAACACCCTCACACAGACACACATGCAGGCAATGCACATAAAATAGAAATAAACAGTTTATAAATAAACATTACCGTCACACATTTATACAACTATTAGACTCTAAAAACACGGAAAACACAACGAGTCACTTAAGAACCATTTTGGCCGATCCTCCAAGCTGTGCCTCAAGAGGGGCTGTGGTACATTTACCGCGCACCCAGGAGAACTTCGCCTGCAGCCACAGTTGCGCACCAACCAGCCCCCACGGAGCCCGGGGCGCCCAAGCGGCGGGTGCAAAGTTAACAGGTGTGACCTCCACAGCCCCCCTCCACCGAGGCGGACCCAGACGAGTTTCCAGCCAGCCGATACTCCAGCGCCCGGCGGACTAGGGCCGCAGACACAGAAGCAGAACCCAAAGCTCTGCGTGGGAGGATGCAGGGGCGGCATCCCTGCACCCGGCACGGTTGAGCTGAGCTCAGGAACAAACGCTCCCGGGGCCTCCCCGTTATCCGCCCGAGAGAGCGCTCGGCCTGCCCTCCGCTGCCGACCCACTCCTGCCCCCAGCTCCGGGCCTCGCGCCGGGGGAAAGG
>CABHPQ010162929.1:33469-46588 GCA_902168405.1 Peromyscus aztecus | reverse complement strand
CATTTAATTGCCCTTGTACCAGCTCTTCTAAAGCCTGGAGTTTCTCTGTTGTTAAAGACCGTTGCTGAACACATACAGGCTGTTAACCATTTTAAAGGTAGAGTTGTTGGTGTCTTTGGAAGAACATCAGTTGTTGTGCCATGTTCTTTTACAATCTGGAAGGCTGGTGACCACTCATTAGAATAATACCTTCTAATATTTCTCTCAGAAACATGTGCTAGTTTATGATTTGTTTCTGAGATTGAAGGGATGTTAATCTGAGTATTCCATTGTTGTAACAGATCTCGACCCCATAAGTTCATAGCTATATTAGCCACATATGTCTTTAATTTTCCTCTCTGTCCTTCTGGACCTATACATTCGAGCCATCTTGCACTCTGCTTCACTTGAAATAATGTTCCAATCCCTAACAGCTGAACATTTACCTCCTGAAGAGGCCAAGTTGGATGCCAAAATTCTGGTGCAATTATGGTCACATCAGCACCTGTGTCTACTAGACCAGACAACAAAACATCATTTATTCTTATTGTTAATTTTGGTCTTTGTTCATTTATAGAAATTTGCCAAAAATTTTTCTTTATTGTTTCTCCTGAATTTTCTGTTTTCTCTGTCTGACCTGTTCCATCACTCCGAGCAGCCTGGTTTATTCTAACAGGCATTTGGTTATTTAATGGCTCTGAGTAGGGGTTTCTTCTATGATGGGAGGGAAAGTCTGAACTGGAGTTGCTGTGAGGGCCTGCCTGAGGCCCCTCTGGGAGTTTCCCAAAGACCAAGGCAAAGGATTACCTTGTCTGTCCCTTGTTGATCTACATTTGTTGGTCCAATGTTTTCCCTCACCACACCTCTGCATACTCCAGAAGCAAGGGTCATTCTGTTGCCATTGTTCCTTGAAGAAACATGGTTTCTAGGAATGCCCTTTTTTCATTCCCTTTTCAAATGTCCTTGCTTTCCACATCCAAAACATTTGACATCCCTCAAACCTCTTGAAATTGCTTTTCCTATCCACATATCATCATGGTCATGAGCCTCAGCATTAAACATGTCTCTAATCCAATCTTCCAAGAGTGCAGATCTTGTCTTTGACAGCCTGATTATTCTCTTCCACACTGCATTCATGTTCTCAAAAGCCAAAGATTTGATTATTATCTGGCTAGCTTCTGAATTCAGAATATTCTTTTGGGCCCCCCAAAAATATAACTTTTGTGAATGGCTCAGTTTTCTTTCCTGCTTCCTCAATTCTGTTCCAAGCATTCATGGCCACCATTTGACATAGAATTAGGGTTTGGTTATCATATAAAAACTGTCTTTCATCATATTGGCCTTCTCCAAGAAGCTGATCCTGGGAAATTTCCACACCTCTAGCCCTCCATTGACTTTCTATGGTCTTATCCTCATCTCGGTACCACACATGCCACTGGAGCTGTGCTCTGGGTTCCAGGACAATGGTTACCAATTCTTTCCAGTCCTGAGGATAATCCTATTACAAGTTGACCAGGAGTTTAACATTTGCTTTACAAATGGGGAATGCATGCCATGAGATACTACTGCCTCCTTAAACCTTCTTAAATCTAACATTTCAATTGGAGTCCAATTAGTTTGTACATTCACTTGATCAGGTAGCTGCTGTATGGTTACCGGATAATTAAGTTTGATTGTTTGAAAACAGACTTTTCTGTAACCTTATAATCCAATACTGAAATAATTTCACCCTTAAATTCTTCTGTCTGAATCTGAATTTCTCTATAATTCATTTCAACGGGTTTTTCTAAAGCTTTTATCCTGGCACTTAAATTGACTATCTTTTTAAGTTTTAAAATAAGGATAAGTAAAGTAATAAAATGCATAACTGGTGTAATGTACATCCCATCAACATTAATCTTCTCAAATAATTGTTCCATTTTCAGACTGCCTAAAGTTTTATCAAACAAAGACCAGTTTCCTTCTATTGTACAGATAATATCCATTTTTTCTCTTTTAAGTAGTTTTTCCCTTTAAAATATCTATATCTTAATTGACTTACCAAGTCTGCATAGAACAGTAGAAATCAGAGGGAATTTCAAAACAGCTACCTAGCATCTGAGATGGGAATTCAAAGAGAGAGAGGGAGAGAGGGAAAAGAAAGAAAGAAAGAAAGAAAGAAAGAAAGAAAGAAAGAAAGAAAGAAAGAAAGAAAGAAAGAAAGAAAGAAAGAAAGAAAGAAAGGAAGAAAGACAGGAAGGAAGGAAGGAAGGAAGGAAGGAAGGAAGGAAGGAAGGAAGGAAGGAAGGGTAGCCATGCGTTCTGGCTAATAGCTGAAATCCAGCCACATGCTCCTGCTTGAACCAATTCCAGCCTGAGCTAAGTCTTCCTTAACCTCCGACCATGTGAGTTCGTAATTCGGCCACAAGCAGCTCCAGCTGTAGCTGCTGCAGCTGTGGTCAAGTGCAGCTCTGACCCTGTGCAGCTGGATTGGTAGCTCTGGCTGGGCCTGGGGCCTATAAACTCTGGCTGAGCCAGGGCCAATCTGAGACCAAGCTGAGGCTGAGCCGGGGTCAAGCCAGGGACGTAACCACCAACAGTTTTTAATGAATTCTTGACATGTGGGCACCAAATGTAGATGAAATTCTAAACAGTCTTATTACATAAAAAACACAGAGCCAAATGCAGAGTTAAAAGATCAGAGCACTAGCAAAGCCTTTAGCTTACCAGTTGCTGCCATACTTCAACTGAGAGAGAGACCTTCTCCTATGTGACCTGTCTTTTTATTGCCTTTCTGTTCTATCTCTCATTGGCTTTAAACCCAATCACATAATTTCCTCATCACTGCCTGTCTGTACAAACCTCCAGGTCTCTATGGTTCTTACTGATATTAGAGGTTCCGGTCACCGCTTGGCTGTGTCCTTGAACACACAGAGACTCTGCCTGCCATGTGATCAGAATAAGGGCATAGGCTACCTCCTCCAGACTTCTGCTAAATGGCTTGCTTTTAGCTCTGACCCCCCAGGCAACTTTATTTATTAACATTCAAATAAAATCACATTTCAGCAGAAATAAAATATCACCATAGTGGGGCCCATAAGCATAGAGGGGCAAAGGATGTGATAGTGATGGAAGTTCATTCCTGGGGGATTGGGACTTGGCCTCTACCCTCTATCTTCATCAGACTCTTGGCATTGTATCTTCTCTACTACAAGGGGAAACCCTGCTTCCATAAACAGCAACTCATCACTGTATCCGTTCTCTAGCTCTCGTGTTGTAGAACCCATGGACAGTGTTTCAGAGCCTCAGATTCCCCAGAATGCAATGGAAACCATTGGGAGCTGGAGACGGAGCTGTGGTGCACTGATGGAACATCAAGTAAGAGAATATCAAAGTTTCTCAAATGTAAGTTTCAGATATGAAAGAGGGCCAGACAACAACATCACCCCCTATTCTAAGTTTAGAACATGTTTCTCTTTGAATGAGGGATAGTTACATCATGTTAGACTTTATTTTGACCTGGTTAAATATATAATGCCATTGCCTTTCAAGGTTGGATAGTCATGTCACTATTTTCCATCTACTGGTCATAGTCATATCATACAGTTACACTCACTCTAGGGATCACTGTGACTTGGATCTTGTTACTTTTGCGAATTAAGCATAACATAAGGTGATATGAAAGTGTATCCAGTTGGATGGGGTGGACTCATGATGGGTATTCTTAGTATTCAACTTGACTACATCCACAACTAGCTAGAACCCCAAAGTTAGTGGACACACTTGTGATGGATTTTTGCTTAATCATTTAGTGTGGCATGTTCCAGTTTTGAGTTAGAACTTAGAGGTGGGAAAACAGATGTTCCATTAGGGCAGACTGTGACTAGGGCAAGGGTTCACAATCTATGGGTCACAACCCTTTTTATGGGTGGAACAACCAACTGTATTACAGGGATCTCCTAAAACATCTCAATTATCAGACATTTACTTTAGGATTCAGAACATTATCAAAAGTATAGTTATGAAGTAGCAACAAAATAATTGAATGGTTAGGGATCACCACAACATGAGGAATTTTCTGAAAGGTCTGAGCATTATGAAAGTTGAGAACCACTCCATGAGAGGCTACTTCTTTTAGAGTTTGGCTGATACTAAAGACCAGCTGAGACATGTCTTGGGAGGGAACTACAGCCACTGGATCCTTAGACCTTCTGTTCATAGGCAGCCATTGTTGGATTAGCTGGACCACAGGTCCCAATGCATTGCAGTAAACTGTCTGAAGACATCCTCACACACCAACAGAGTGTGGGAGAGAGACAAAGAGAGTCAGACAGACAGACACACACACACACAGAGAGAGAGAGACAGAGAAAGAAAGACTGACTAATACAAAACTCATAGCCACATTGAGTTATCAAAAGTGTATTAAGGCTTGCTTGGAAGATCCGGCCTTATGCACCTAAAAGACAGGGCTTGCATGGACACTGGCTACTCAGAGAGGCTCTCCTGATATGTGGCTCACATCTCCACTCCCTCACATTGGACTTTGCATACCTGAGAACCTGTAAATGGCCAGAGATTCCCAATCCACCGAGGACAGGCATATCAGGAGTTCAAGATCATGCTAATTCTACTGAATGAGTTGTAGGCCCATCTCCAGGGTGCCTGGCAACCCTGTCTCCAAAGTAGAAAGAAGGAAACAGATGCATGTATCCTTCACATGGGTGCCTGCCAGTTGACTTCCTCTTGTCCTGGCTTTGAAAGTCCATATTAACGTCTCTTTCTCTACTCCAGCTCTGCTGTTGTATGTGAGCCCTCTATTGTGTCATGACATGTGTTTGTGGGTACTGCCAGCAATGGGGAGATCAAGGGAGGAGAGGCAGATGACCATGATCATCCTCGAGAAGAAGGTGGGCTGCATGATAGCTTGGGATACATGAGATACTGTCTTAAGAACCTCAAACTCACAAAACCCACCAAGGGTTTTCCCTATCCTTGAGTATTAATGCTGTGAATCCCTGTTAGATGTAACTGTCCTGGTGTCCCTAAGCCCCCTTTGCTTTAAAGTGAACACAGCAGGGAAATCTTCTGTCCCACAGGATAGAGCAGTGTTCCTCAACCTCCTGATGCTGTCACCTTCAATACAGTTCCTCATGTTGTGGTGACCACCCAACCATTCAGTTGCTACTTTGTAAGTCCAGGTTCCTACTGTTTTAAATCATAATGTCAATATCTGTGTTTGCTGATAATCTTAGGCCATCCCTGTGATGGGATCATTCTAGCTCTAGAGGGGTCCTGACCCACAGTGTGAGAACCACTGGGGTGGATAAGCAACTGTGTGCCTCTATAGGATGGAGAAGCATCCATGACTCAGGTGTTCAGGCTGTGGCAGTAGTGAGCTGAACTGAGAGACAGAAGGGTTCGAAGCCTGGCCCAGCATTGGCATGTCCAGTGTGGCCTGCATCCTAGAAGGCCCCGGTGGTGCGCCACTCTTGTGTTTTCCACAGGTTGTGCTAACATGCTTTCCTGTTCTCCTGCACTGCTTCCTTTCACTGTCTCTGTCTGTGTCTGTGTCTGTGTCTCTGTCTCTTTCTTTTTTTGAGACAGGGTTTCTCTGTGTAATTGCCTAGCCGTCCTGGAACTAGCTCTGTAGACCATGCTGGCCTCGAACACACAGAGCTCCACCTACCTCTGCCTCCTGAGTGCTGGGATTACAGGCGTGGGCCACCACTGCCCGGCCCTTTTTCTCTTTTTGCTTCCTTTTGATCAAGTTGCCTGGCTCCACTTCCCCAGTATTTGGATTAGCTACAGTTTTAAAGACAATTCTTAGTTACAAAATAGCAGGTCCAAAAAATTCTGTATTTCTCAGGTTTTCAATGAAAGTTTACATGAAGTGAAGATATTTAACAAAAGTGTTGGGTTATTAAACGGATCAGCCATGGATGCCCATATTTTTAATCCTAGCATGGAGATGGGGATCCACAGGCAGGTAGATCAGTTTGATGTTCTGAATGTTTTGGTCTACATGTTAGTGAGTTCCAGGAAGGCCAGGACTATGTAAAAACAAAAAACTGTCTCACACTAGAAATCCAAATTAGTTGCCTATGTTTTTTGCTGTGTTTCTTTGATAATTATAATTAAGACTACATGGTTTTGCTTGTTGGTCTAGCCTAAGAGTGCTAGAAATCTGGGCCACCCTTGTGTCTCAGCCTCCTGAGATAGGATTAAATCTCATTGTTATCCTCTGCTGACGTACCCTATAATCCAGACAGGCTAGGCCAGATTCAATCACAACCAAAAGCTGCATAAAGGGACTCAAGTCCACAGAGTCTCAGACTTCCAGAAGCCCAGGGAAGCGAGCAGATCTCTTTGTCCACACTCCAGTCTCTATTGCACCTTCCAGCACCCTAGTTCCCTGATTCTGTGGAGCACAGCAGTGCTCAGGATTTAAAAGTTATGTGAGTTGGGGGAATCCACTCTGTGTTTTCTGGAGGCTGACTGGGATATTTGTCCTTCAATTCATATCAGAAGGTTTACAGTGTGCCTCTGGCAGGCTTCTCCACTCTACATGGATATGGAATGATCTTGTACTCACGGCAAGCTTCATGGAAGGTATTGGTACTGGACAAGGAAATGTGGCAAAAGGTGATTAACTGAGTTCAAAGTGAGCCCATTTCTTTACTTATCAGAGGTACAAAAGGCAGCATTCTTCTTGTTCTTGGTCTTACTTGTTTTTAGTTTGTTGAGGCAGATTCTTCTTTATTCAAGGGTAGCCCACAACCTAGTGTGTAGTCAAGAATGACCCTGAACTGTTGAATCTCCCTGCACCTCTTAGGTAAGACCTGGGATTATAGTCATCAGCCAAATACTCATCTTATGTAGGATGGAAAATAGGAGATGGAAAAATATTGGTTGACATAGTTGGTTGATGCCTTATTATGTGCAGCAGAGCTGGCGATTTAAAGTTTATTTACATTATATTAGGAGATTTTCATATGGACTCTTGTCACTATGTTAATCGGGATAATAAGCTGGAGATAGTGGGTAAGGTCTTCTCACAGGACAGGACTTTCTGTGTCTCATCTGTTCTTTCCACAGGGGCACCTCTGATACTCACTGGAGGCTTTCCCTGGTCAAGCTTGACAACCAAGCTTTCCATTAGGTGAGAATGACCAGCATCTGTAGAAGAGGAATGAAGGGTCCATTTTTTGCTAATGCTGCAAGAGGCTGGTTCCTTAATCCACACACAGCTAAGAGACAGAGATTGCTGTTGCATGAAAATGGGGTTGATAACTTACTTATTCATTTCTGGAAAGAGAAAAGCAAACCAAGTCAAAAGTTTGAGAAACACGCATTAAGGCAGAATGGACCGGAGTGGGCAGCAGGAAGTTGTCCCGACAAGGAAGACCCTCAGGTAATCAGCGAGAAAAGTGTGCTAAACCAAAAACCTTCTACTGCATTTCTTGTTGTGTGATTCCCAGGTTTATGCGAGAGCCCAGATGTGAGCAGCTGTGGTGAGAATGGAGAGGTACTCAGTGGTTCCAGATCTCTGACCTTCTCACAGTAGAGACAGAGGTTCAGGGGACTGTGATAGCTCCCTGGAGTGTGGAGGAGTGTTTATGAAGGTAGGTCGGGCCAGCGTTCCCAGGACCCACATGTCCTGTGAGAGCCCCTTCTATTCTGAAATGTATTTTCTAAAACTAAAGACACCTACACTCTCCCAGTGACTGTACTCCTTGTAATTACCAGCAGGGTGGATGCCCAATCCTTGTTTAGCAAGCAAGTGTTGGTAATCTCATGATACGTGAACGAGGGCACTGTGGCTGATCAGTGTGCAGGAAGAGTCCCCAAGAAAAGTTCAGATGTGCATGTGCATGCTGGGAAATGTTCTGATCCCATCCCTCTGTCCTTTGCAGGTCCTTCCCGTAGGCCATGGAATGACTATGAAATCAAGATCTTCCTGCTGGAGTGGGAAGTCATTGAACAGGAAGTCAGCCACCCAGGCAGGAAGATATACAAGAAAACCAGGGCTATTCACCAGTGACTCTATCAGCGGGACCTGCGGAAGACCTGGAAAAGCTGTTTCAACCTGCTGCTGAGTCTGCTGAATCTGCACAGGACTTTATGTAATGAGAGACCTAGAATAGAAGTGGTGTTTTCTCCTTATGAGGAGGAGGCCCTGTTTAAGACCCTGGGCTCCAGATTACAGGGAAGCCATTTTCCACGTTCGTCCTTTCTGTTTGGACCTCTGAAGTTCTCTAGAACTGGTCAACACCTCACCTGTCCATGATGAGCATAGAGCACATCACACATGGTAGCCAAGCCCCATTCACAGAGGCCTCTGTCACAGTCTGTCAGTTTTCCTCTGTTACCCCCAGGCAATGGAATTTAGACTTGTTCATTGTTGACTCTGACAGACCAGATAGGTAATTACTGAATGTGATTTAATGAGGGTGAGGGTGCCATGCTTTTGATCTGTGTTTCTTCTCTCAGAACCTCTCTATGATTGGGCTGGTAAATCCCTGCTTTCAATGTACCTTCAACCTCCAGCGGTATTGCCATCTCCTCTGTACCAGCCTTGGGATCATGGCATCTCTGTACCTTCTGGAGATTCTCAGGGAACCCATTACTGATGATATCCAGGGAGGATTCACTGGTTCCCAGATGGCTCCATGGAATCCCAGCTATCCTTTGATAGTTCCACACCTACTTCCTGCCTTGTCCCTAGAGACACCAGCCTCCTTCAGCCATGGCCAACTTCTTATGACCACCAAGGCTCTCAGAGAAGATAATGGAGATTCCTTGAATTTTCTCTAACAACTTTGGAATCGTTATGTTGTGTCTGTGTAAGCTTCTTTCTCTGCCTCCTCACTGAAGAGTAATAAGTGGAATCAAATAAAGGTTTCGAAAGAAACTCTTGCCTCATCCTTGTCATTTCAGTGGGGGCCAGTAGAGGGCAGGGGATGTGGTAGTGGTGGAGGTTCATTCCTGGGTGACTGGGACCTGCCCTCTACCCTCTATGGTCATCAGACTCCTGGCATTGTGTCTCCTGTACTACAAGGGGAACCCCTGCTTCCATGGAAAACAGCTCAACACTGTTTCCATTCTCTAGCCCTCTTTTTGTGGAACTCATGGTCAGTGTTTCAGAGCCTCAGGTTCTCCAGAATGCAATAGAAACTCTTTGGAGCTGGAGATGTAGCTGTGCAGTGGAGTCACTTTTGCCAGGCAGTGGTGGCGCACGCCTTTAATCCCAGCACTCGGGAGGCAGAGCCAGGTGGATCTCTGTGAGTTCGAGGCCAGCCTGGGCTACCAAGTGAGTTCCAGGAAAGGCGCAAAGCTACACAGAGAAACCCTGTCTCGAAAAACCAAAAAAAAAAAAAAGTTATCACTTTTAAGTTTCAGATACTAAAAGAATGTGTGTCAAGTGTCCTTGATATCTATCCTAAATTTATAATGCCTTGGAAGTTGTAAAAGGGATAGTTATTTCAGGCATAACTATGACCTGGTTAAATATATAATGCTTTTGCTATTCTATATTGGATTGTTATGTCGCTTTAAGTGAAATTATAACCTTGTTAGTATTTCATTTGCAAATTAAGTATGATATAATGTGATATGATTGTCAAATTAACAAGGATGGACTTCTGATGGCTATTTTTGGGAGGAAACCCCAATAATTCAGATGTTTTGATAGGGTGCTTACCATTGCCCTCCCTAGCAAGTCCATCTCTTTACTAGTGTTAGAGTAGCGAGTCTCATCATATAGGTTGTGACTCCTTTGGGTGTCGAAAGACCCTTTCACAGGGTTTACCAAAGACCATGGCATATATCTGATATTTACATTCCAATTCATAAGAGGAGCAAAATTATAGTTATGAAGTAACAATGAAAATAATTTTATGTTTTGGGGTCACCACAACACAAGGAGACATATTGAAGTATCAAAGCTTTAGGAAAGTTGATTACCAGTGCATTAGAGGCCACTTTGAGATTCTGGCATATGCCGAAGACCAGCTGAGACATTCAGCCTCAGTGAACCAATACTTACTGTATTGTAGGATGTTCTGTTCATAGGTAGCCATTGTTGAATTAGCTGGACCACAGCCTATAAATCATTCTAATAAATCCCACATATACGTTATAGATTTATATTCATTTGATTCTGTAAATTTTATTACTCTTGAGAACTATGTCAAATACAGTCACCTAGGCTGACCTTGAATTTATGGCAATCCTCCTGCCTCTACTGTGGGATCATAGGTATGTGCCACCACGCCCCATTTCAGCTTTATTATTTAGTTTGCTGAGTCTTTCCTTAACTCTGTGTCCAACCTACCCATTGAGTTTTCTGTTGTGATTATGTAATCCGTAAGTTTCCATTCAGTCTTCATTCATTATTCCTTGTTCTCCACCTGCATTCCCAGTCTTTCCGTCCTTAGAACATGTGCTGCATCGATAATTCTTACATCAAAAGTCTCTTTAGGTCTCTCCCGTTTACTCTCACTCCCTGGACCGCATTTCTTTGTTCATAAGATAAATTTTCCTGAGAGCTGTGTAAAGATAAAAAAAAAAATACAATTCTTGTTCCTGGAAGAGTTGCCTGAGGCTGTTTGCAGGTGGCTTATCGGAGATAGTGGGAAATGCTGCCTCCCTCTTTAAAGATTTGCAGGCATCTCTCCTGGTATATAGACACCTGAAACCCAAGTCTCAGCTTGGAAGTATTTTGTCCAGTTGGTGATATGGAGTCAGGATGCAAATTCCTGTGAGCGCCAGTCTATAGCAAAGTCACCTGAGCAGGAAGACTCCTTCCCACTCAGCACCAGGAATCAGCACAGATGAAGCTGGCTTGCAGTCCTTGGAGAGATTTCCAATTTTAAGCTACATCCTTTGGGGGTGCTAGCATATTGGACTACTTGGAGGCACCCTGGGCTGTACACTTGGCTCCTTGGGTGCTAGTGTTCTATGAGTCCTCGTCCACTGAAGTTCAAGTTCATCCTAAATACCCTTGTTTCCATTCATTGCTCACAGTGACCTTGACAGAACAGCAATTACCTCCAGACTCTGATTACTTCTTTGCTTCCCTTGGGCTAAGCCATCCTCTCCTTTTCTTTCTCTGCTTTCTGAGTGTGGTTGCAATGTGATCAGCCAGCTTCCTGCTTCTGCCTCTCGGCCTTCCTTGACTATTTCCATATCTTCCTCCCCATGATGGGCTCTATCCCCCTGAAAGGGCACATCAAAATAAACCCTTCCCCCTTTAAGTTGCTTTTATCAGGGTACTTTTTTTATTGCCACAGAAAAGTACCTAAGATAGAATCTCTCTGATTGGATCATGTGGCACTCAGTTATAAACTTCCCTCTTGGGACTGCTTTCACCATGACCCATAGGTTTGGGTATATTGTGTTTTCGTTTTTATTTGATTTAAGGAATCTTTTATTTCTTCAGTGACCTCTTCATCGTTCAGTAGTAACTTATGTTTTTGGTTTTTGAGACAAGGTTTCTCTGTGTAGCCTTGGCTGTCCTGGAACTCGCTCTGTAGGCTGGTTTTGAAGAGATCCGCCTGCCACTGCCTCCTGAATGCTGGGATTAAAGGCGTGGGCCACCACTGCCTGGTTTAGCATTGTGTAATTTAATCTCCATGAGTATTCAGGAGTTTCTCTTCCTGTGGACTTGAAATTTTATTTTATTGTGAACAGACAGAATATGGGAATTATCCCAGGTTCCCTTTATTTGTTGAGACTTGCTTTATATCTAATATATGATCTAATTTAGAGAAAGTTCTGTGGTCTGTTGAGAAAATAGTATATTCTTCCGCGTTTGGATGGAATGCTCTGTAGAGACATATTAAGTCCACTTGACCTATGATGCTGTTTGATTCAGATGTTTCTCTATTTTTTGCCTGGATAGCCTGTTGATTGATGAAAGTGGGGTGTTCAAGTTGCCCACTGTCACTGTGCTAAAGTAGTAGTATTTGTTTGTGGAATTAGGCACAGTCACATTTGTTTATGTCTAGAATTATAATGTACTGTTGACGTGTGGCTCACCAATTGGTGTAAAGAGCCATTTTTTTCTACTTTGTCAGATCTAGACCAGTGAGGGCTCCTTGTGTCCTAGGGCTGCTTGTCTTCTCATCCTTCCGCTCTCGGGAAGCATTTGTCTCATGGGGAGGTATTTCTTAGAGACGTCAAGTGGATAGTTCCTGCTCCCTAATCCAATCTGGTAGTCCGTGGTTTTGAACAGAGAATGGAGACGATCAATATTTGGAGTCATTGAGAAGTGTATATTATTTTCTACCATTTTGTTGATTTTGTAGTATTTGGTGTTTTGCTATTCTTTTCTTGTTTGTTTTTGTTTTTATTTTTCAAGACAGGGTTTCTCTGTGTGTAGTCCTGGCTGTCTGGAACTCACTCTATAGATTAGGCCGGCCTTGAACTCAGAAATCTGCCTGCCTCTGCCTCCCAAGTGCTGGGATCAAAGGCATGTGCCACAAACACCCAGCTCTTGCTTAATTTATTCAAGAGTGGTTTATTCTGCCCTGTGGCCAGGTGGATGGTTTACTTTTCTGTTCATTCCAAAGAATCTCTTTAAGTATCTTCTGAGGAGCTTTCTGTGAAGCCCATGTTCATGGAAAGCTTTCTTTTCTCCTTATTATTATTATGATTGAGTCTGAGTCTTACCTTGTAATTGTGGATGGCCTGAAACTCACAGAGATCTGTCAGCCTCAGCTTCCCCAGTGCTGAGCTTAAAGGCATGAGTCACCACATCTAGCTTTATTTATTTTTAATGGCCCAATGAGATGAGGTGTGTGTGTATTATGAATACAATGTTCTATCTGCATGTATGCCTGCACACCAAAAGAGGACCCAAGAGCTCGTGACAGATGGTTGTGAGACACCATGTGGTCACTGGGAACTGAACTCAGGACCTCTGGAAGAGCAGCCACTGCTCTTAACCACTGAGCCATCTCTCCAGCCCATGACTCCATTTTGATCATAATTTCCTTCCATGACAATTGTTCCTTCTCAGAACCATTTTCTGTGAAGACATCACTGATTAGCCCATCTCGTGGTTTGGTTTGATCTGGTCGCCCTTCCTGTTTGATCTGATCCCACATTTTCTCTCTCTCTCTCTCTCTCTCTCTCTCTCTCTCTCTCTCTCTCTCT
>CABHPQ010162929.1:0-33459 GCA_902168405.1 Peromyscus aztecus | reverse complement strand
TCTCTCTCTCTCTCTCTCTCTCTCTCTCTCTCTCTCTCTCTCTCTCTCTCTCATGTGTGTGCAGGTATTCAAGGAGAGAATGTCAAAAGCCTTTTATTCTTGGCCAAATTCAAGAGACTAGGAGTTCTAGAGAGTTCCAGAAGGAAAGGCTCTCAGGCTGGGTTTACCTAAAGTCTGCTATGAAATATTGAAGAATATTTAGTCTCTGTTGAGTGCTCTGTCTCCGAGGCTCAGGGTACTTCATGGAGTAGGGGCAGAAAGAATGTTCCGAGCAGGACTGGTGAAGAGCACTGCGAAATGCTATCTTCAGGACATGGCATGTCTTTTTGTAGCAAACTATCAACATACCACGGCTACAGGACTCTCTGAGAGGATTCCTAAGCAAATCCTAGACCACAGAGGGGTCAACAGCACAGCACAGCACAGCCCTGAGCATTCACTTTTGAGCAGAACCTGGATCTTCAAAGTGTTTAGACCTTTTACAATTTTGTTTGATTACAATTTACAATTATCAACGATTACAAGTAGACATAACCTGATGCACACACATGACAGCCATACTTAACAAGTAAAAGGATTTCAGCTCAAACAGAAACTTAACTGATCAGATTGTGTTAAACTCCTGAAAAAATTAACAGGAAACCCAGAGTATTAAATACTTATTGATTCCTTTGTTTTGTGGTTCTCCAGGATGTGACTTATAGAATGCAAAGCTTAAAAAAAAAAAAAAAAAGGGCTGGTGTCATCAAAACATTGTCGATAATGACAACCCTTTTAGACATGTTCCTAATTAGATCATTCTTTAGCTGTACTAGGCCCCATGGTACTGGGAGGTGGTGTGACATCACCCACCTAGCCCTCGGCATCTTTTTGCTCTCTGGTTATGCCCGAGCTGTGTCCTTCAAAACAAATCGATGACGGTGACTCATCTCTCTCCTGGATGTGACAGCCAGGACAGAGGTGGTAGGAAGTGAAGAAGTTCTTTCCTGGGGTGGGGGTACCATTTCCAGACTGTCCTGAAATTACGTAGCACTGACTGGCCTCAGACTCACAGCATCTTCTTGCCTCAGCTTCCCAAGTTCCAGGACTACTTGAACGAGCCACCATATCAGCAGGTTTGGACAGGAGGGCTACATAGAAAGATCCAGGCTAGTTTGGAGTGAGATCTAGTGAGTGTCTTTTGGGTTGGCTTCCCTGTGTGTGGTTCCTGCAACAAACCACAATGAGATTAATGTAGAAATCTCTCATCCTAACCATTCTGCAAGCCAGAAATCCAACATCAGCACCGGGCTCCAATCAAGGTGTCAGCTCTGCTGGGCTCTGTGCTTCCAGCGGCTGCTTGCCCTCCTTGGCCCTTGGCCTTCCTCCATCTTCCAAATCCATCACTTCAGTTTCTTTCTTCTTTATGTGTGTGTGGATGTGCATGCACACACATACGTAGCATGCACTGTACACTCATGCATCACTCTCATTTCTGCTTCCCCAGTCACATGGCTTTCTCTTCTCTTCTGAGGACCCTTGAGGTCCTATGTCTTCCACCTTTAGAGCCCAGGTCATGTGCCCATTCAGGAGCCTTAATTTAGACAGATCTAGGAAGTCTCTTTGGCAGTGAGGTAACATTCATAGGTCCCAGGAAAGGGGATGTGGACACAGTCCAGTTCTGTCCTTTTACTTGCTCCATTTCCTCACTTGGGAAGTCACTCTGAAACTCAAGGACGTGAATAAAGTATAAAAGATGGGGCAGCAGCAAGGCTTCTAGCTGGAATATGGCTCCCAGCTATGGGCAGAATTTCTTTCTTTTTAAAAAGATGTATTTATATTACACAAGAGTATTTTGCCTGCATGTATGTATGTATGTATGTATGTATGTATGTATTATGTGCACCATGTGTGTACAGCCTCAGCCTCCCAGGAAGCTGGATTAGAGCTATGAGGCTCAGTTCGAATGTTTTGTTTAAAATAAAAGTTGCTGGGCATGTGCCGAGTCACCCGAGGAGTGACATCCAAAGAGCTCTGGGGAGAGTCTTATGCCAAGGTGAGAGGAGCCTGGGGGATGGCAGAAGGGTCACAGCAATAATCTCTTAAGCTTCTACAGGAAGCAGCTTTCTGCTCCTTATTTTAATAAAACGGAACTTGTTCAGGAATCCTGCTCAGGGAATCTATTCAGACAAGCACTCTGCCCACTAGCAATTTAAACATATGGCACTTGTTACTGCTGATTTTTAGAAAATGCTCATTTTCCATTTACAGTGTAATCCAGGAAAGACAAAAGATGTGTTTTGACACAAATAAGTAAATTTTTTAAAAAAATTAAGTAAGTTTTGTAAAGATAGGAGCAAAATTGAGATTGACATGTGACCATTGTCTAATATTAGTCTAATAGAACTCTCTAGAAGCAACTTGCTCTTTCTAGCGCCATGAAATTCCTAACTGGCCCAAGAGTATTAGTCAAAGGTTTTGTAAGGGGAAAAAAAAATCTTTTCGGTAGTAAGAAATCTCAGAGTGGACCTGAGGTTTGCAGTGTAATGCAGATACAGGAAGAGATTTTCTCCTCCATGGCTTTTTCTTTTGGTGCCAGGGTGGAGCATTCAGGCTTGCGCATGCCAGGCCAGTGCTAACCATCAAGCCATGCCCCCTCACCCCTCCTCCCTGACTGGAAATTCGTGATGCCCACACCTGGTATTTAAAGGATGTTAGACTAAACCCAAACTGTGGCAGAAACTTACTGTTCTTTTGTTTCTCTGTGTAGCCCTGGCTGTCCTGGAACTTGTTCTGTAGACCAGCCTAGCCTTGAACTCACAGAAATCCGCCTGCCTCTGCCTCCCAAATGCTGGGATTAAAGGCGTGCACCACCACTGTCTGGTTAACTTATTGTTCTTTACTGAACACATCTGCACTCTTAAGTCATGCCGTAAGTTTCGAGTATTTATCGTGGTGGAGATCCATGAACCGATTAATAACAAAGATCAGAAGAAAGACAAAAAGCTCAAGAAAAAGGATTTTATTCAGGAATTCCCTAAGTATTAAAAAAAATTAATACTGACCATAATGAACTTAACTGCAAAAGATACCTCAACCCAATTAGGTCAGCTTTAAATAAGACAATGTTTGAGTAACCGTCTTACTCCTTACTCTAGGTACTCTCTGTTCTCTTACTCCCTTCTCTCCATTTTGTTCTGATTTGTTTATTTGCGGTTTTTTGTTTTTGTTTTTGTTTTTGTTTTTCGAGACAGGGTTTCTCTGTGTAGCTTTGCGCCTTTCCTGGAACTCACTTGGTAGCCCAGGCTAGCCTCGAACTCACAGAGATCCGCCTGGCTCTGCCTCCCGAGTACTGGGATTAAAGGCGTGCACCACCAACGCCCGGCTTTTTTTTTTTTTAATCAAGGTTTTTTTTTTTTAAGATTTATTTATTTATTATGTATACAGTGTTCTGTCTGCATGTCATGCCAGAAGAGGGAGCCAGATCTCATTACAGATGGTTGTGAGCCACCATGTGGTTGCTGGGAATTGAACTCAGGACCTCTGGAAGAACAGCCAGTGCTCTTAACCTCTGAGTCATCTCTCCAGCCCTATTTGCTTGTTTTTTGATATATGACTTTTATCCCAGTACTTGGGAGGCAGAGGCAGGCAGATCTCTGTGAGTTCCAGGCCAGCTTGGGCTACAGAGCAAATTCCAGGACATCCCAGGCTACACAAAGAAACTCTGTCTTGAAACACAACACACGCACACGCACACACACAGGATCTTTCTACATAACTCTGGCTGTCCTGGAACTCATTATGTAGACTAGGCTGACCTTGAACTCAAAAAGATCCTCCCTCCTCTGCCTCCCAAGTGCTGAGATCAAAGGTGTGTGCCACCATTCCTGGCTCCCATTTTGCTCTTTTGAGACAAGGTCTCACACTATAGTTCAGACTGGTCCAGAACTCACAGTCATCCTCCTGCCTCAGCAGCCTCCCACATGCTGGAATTATGTGCATGTGCTAGCATGCTTGGCTCTAGGCACCTTTTATAAAAATTCTGTTCTCTAAGGGCTGGGGACATAGCTCAGTTTGTAGTGTGCTTTCATAGCAGGCAAGAGGCCCTGGGTTTGATCCACTGCATTTCATAATCAGGGTGGCACACACCCATAATCCTAGCTTTGGGGAGGTAGAGTCAGGAGGATCAGAAGGTCAAGGCCATTCTTAGCTTTGTAAGGCAGTGTTTTTCAACCATCCTAATGCTGTGACCTTTTAATACAGTTCCTCATGTTGTGGTGACCCCCAACCATAAAATTATTTTCATTGCTACTTCATAACTGTAATTTTGCTACTGTTATGAATCATAACGTAAATATCTGATGTGCAGGACATCTCATATGTGATCCCTGTGAAAGGGTCATTCAACCCCCAACAGGGTTTTGACCCACAGGTTAGAATTGCTAGCATAGGGAGTTCAAGGCTAGCCTGGGTTAGAGACCCTATCTAAAACAACAACAGACCCCAAGAACCAATACTCTGAGCCAGATGTGGTAGGTCATGTCTGTAATTCTAGCACTAGGAGGCTGAGGCAGGAGAATTTCCATGAGATCCAGGCCAGCCTAAGCTGCAGAGTGAGACCCTGTCCCAAACCACATATGAGAATGCATGTGTACACATCTCCCCTCTCTATGAGCCACCTACTTACTTATCTAGAGCCAGGATGTGCCGGAAGTATGCACTGCTACCTGACCTCTCTTTTTCTTTTCTCTATTGGATTTAGTTTTATGAAAAAGCAAAACTATCCCAGTAAAATCAATCTTATAAGGTGGTAATATAAGGAATGTCTAGAATTTAAGAATGAGTTGTGTTCTGTGACTATTCCTGTCCACATTTTATCACCCCTTAGCTTGGGCTCAGGGTCAACTGATGTCTGAGAGTCTAAATAGTTATTAGAAGTAGCCGGGTGGTGGTGGCGCATGCTTTTAATCCCAGCACTCAGGAGGCAGAAGCAGGTAGATCTCTGTGAGTTTGAGGCTCCTGGTCTACAGAGCAAGTTCCAAAACAGCCAGGACTACACAGAGAGACCCTGTCTCAAAGCAACAAAACAAGACAAAAAACACCACCACCACCACCACCAAAACCTCATTTTTTTTAAAGTTTCTCAAGACAGGGTTTCTTTGTGTACCCACCATGGCTGTCCTGGAACTTGCTTTGTAGACCAGGATGGCCTCGAACTCATGGAGATCCACCTGCCTCTGCCTCCCAAGAGCTGGGATTATAGGCGTGTGCCACCACCACCTGGTCCCAAAAATTTTTAAAGGGACTGTGTTATATGGTACAGTTGAAACAATATATGCTTAATTAAACATTATATGTAAATACAATAGCTATATATATATAAGCATATGCATTTTAATAAGCTTAGGAATTAAATTTTTTCTATTAAATAAAGAGAAAAACAGTGTTGGTAAAATCTCTAGTTCATGAAATGGCCAGAGAACATTTGTGTGGACTCTTGCCTACATAATCAATTTCTATTTTTACCACACAAGTACAGAGTGATCCCACACAGCCATAGGGGACAGGCAGCCCTGCCTCCAAGATACCGTATTTCAAATAGCAACACCGTGCAAGACAAGCCTTCTTTCTTCTCATGGCCTGCACACTGACCCAAGAAGGCGGCTGTAGGTAATGTCTATGTTAGATCATGCCTAATCAAATAACATTGGCATTTTTGTGCATATTGTAAAGAGAGTTCAGTTTGTGCTCATGTGTTTGAGTATGTGCATGTAAGGATGCACATGTATGGAGTGTCTTCCTCAGTTGCTCCTCACCTTAGTTTCTGAGGCAGGGTCTCTCACTGAATCTGAAGTTAGCCTATTTGGCTAGACTGGCCAGCCAGCTCCAGAGACCTGCTGCCTCTACCTCCCCAGCTTCAGATTACAGGCACATGCCACCACAGCCCATTTAAAAAAAAACAAAAAACAAAAACAAAAACATAAGTACTGGGCACCCAATTCAGGTCCCAAAGCTGTCTTTCCAGTCCCAGTCTTTAAATGTGAAAACTAAATAAATATTCCGTCAAAAATCAACTGTGGGTAAGCGCAGGGCTCATATGTAACATTTACTTCAGTCCAACCTGCAGAACTCAGGAAGCACCCACATTGATGTGCAACTGAACGTTAGCTCTTTGGTGACTGCTAATGCATTTTCTAAGAGAACCAAGTAGTTTGTTTGCTTGTTTTATCAGAGTTCTCTATCACCAGGATTTCTCATAGCCCTTCTCTCTAAAGAGCTAAGTCCGACTCCCTAAGTCAAAGACTGCATGTGCCGAGCTAGTATTTATGTATCTAGAATTTTCCAAAGGACTTAACTGTGGCCCAGGCTCTATATGGAGAGTCAGTGTATTTTAAAAGGCAATGATTGCCCATCGCATTCTACAGCAAACCGAATGCACTAACGAGCTATACATGTATGCACACGAAAGGCTCAGTCTGGAAGTTACTCTCCACCCCTTTAACACAGGAGACAGAAAGTATGTGGGGTGTGCCCCAAATTAATCATTAGATTAACTTATAAAAATAAATGAAATGGGAAAATACACGATGTTTGCTGAGTAAGGATGGACTACTCAGAGTGGAAGCGAGTGGTGTGGGGGCAGGCTCTGCATGACCATTAATCACTGGCTTATGACAAAGGGTGACAGTAACAGAGACAATGCAGTGAGAACCACAGAGGGATTCTGCCCTCTTCCTGCCCAGCCCAGTACATAAATAGCTTCCCTGCAGGACAGTACTTAAGTGGGTGGAAACAGAGTGGACACCCACAATCAGCCACACACTCTTACACAGGCAGTCAAATCAAGACAATTTTATTTACACTTTAGAAAGCAAACAGGCACCAAAAAACAGTTAGGGAACTTGAAGTGTTTTATTTTGTACTTTTAAGTGTAGGTCATCAGTGATTCATCTGTATGGATATTTGTCCGGGTTATAGTGGTGAACCTCCCGTTCGGAAACTTTAAAACTTCAAGTATTCAAAATGCACGCGAATCCCCCAAGTTTTAGCTAGCGTACATTCTCACAGTGATTAACTTATTATCTAGACACCCTCACAGTGATTAGTCAGATGACATGGAAGGTAAATTTGTTTTAAAGCAAAGTTCAAAATCTCAACTAATTAAACATCTTCCTGATCAGCAGTCATTTAACAGTGCTATGTTTTTTAATGAAAGATAAAATCTGTGTGTGTGTGTGTGTGTGTGTGTGTGTGTGTGTGTGTGTGTGTTGCAAATAGTTTTTACCATTCAGGCTAAGCACAAAAGGTCACCAAAGAATAAATACCTATGGCATACCTGCCACACTGTGGTCATTTTCCTCATCTGCTAAAGGGCTTTCCAGGGTCTCTGCATCTCCACCTGCCTCTACCAGTAATGTCTGTGGTCCTGCCCCACAGAACTACCCTCTGGAGGGCAGCTGCTCTTTGTCGCTTTGCCGTGCAGCTTGCAGTTGGATAGCCTGTACTTCACATGCAATTCCAGAAACTCAAATGACACTAGATAGAGTCCCTCTAAATCTTTTTTTAGTACAGTTTGGCAAATATCCCAAATGAAATTCAACTCTAAGTTAAAAGTATCAAACCGAGATAGAGCTAAGTGCCTCTGTGACTCTCTGGGCTGTTTGGAGAGCTTAGGAATGGAAACCCAATTGTCTCCCACTGAACGGCTGCAAACACCTGTTGCTTTATCACGGCAGAATAGTAACTGCGGATGGAGGAGTCGAGAGCAACCGCTGCTGGGAGCATCTTTAAAAGCCAACAACCCCGCCCCCTCTCAATCTCAGACACGCTGGTGTCAGACCCACTATATCCCACAGCGACAGGAACAGCAAGCATTAAAACAGACACCTGACTGGGTTTGTTCGGTGTTTCCGGGGAATCCAGCGCTGTCAGGCTTTCTCTCTCTCTCTCTCTCCCTGCTGATTTGAAATGCATTTTGGTTTTGTTGTTGTTGTTTGTTTCTAAGGAGGAAAGGGAAGGTTTGTTTATAAGGCTGTCTGGAGAGACTATGGCTAGATGGCCAAGTCACCAGGTCTGGCCCGCCCGCTGCTGGCCTTGCTGGACCTTCCTGGGTCCAGGAGGACCAAGGGTGGGGAATGCATCTCCACTGTGGTGGCCAAGGCCTGCTCTCCCTCCTCTGGCGTCACCACCAAGGCACTCTCCTCTAAGCTGCTGCCACTGCTGTCCGTGAGCCCCTTCCGACCCTCAGGACTGGACGCTGCCGAAGAGGCCTTGCTGGCTGGAGTCTGCCGCTCCGGCACTCGGCTGGCCCAGTTCTGCTCTGTGACTAGATGGTGGCCATTGCAGTGCTTGACAGGGTGGTCTCTGCCTTGCGCATCGTTCAGGGTTACCACTGTGAAGTCTGCTGGTGGTGGTGGGCCCCCAGGGAACCCTGTGGCCCTTGCCTGTACTGGGGGACAGGCAGGGTGTGTGTAGTAAGGTGGGAGCCCAATGGAGGCGCTGGGCGGATCAGAGCTGGAGGCCTGGGGTAGGGGTTCCAAGGGCTTGTGTTTGATTTCTGAGGCCTCTGGGCTGAAGTGGTTGGTAACCCCCTGCTTGAGCTTCTTCCAGCCCAAGTGGTAAATCTCCAACATGTTGAGCACCAGTGACGCACAGGCCACAGCTAGCATGAAGATGACGAAGATGGTCTTCTCCGTGGGCCTAGAGATGAAGCAGTCTACCGTGTTGGGGCAGGGCCAGCGGTCACAGCGGTAAAGTGGCTGCAGCTGGAAGCCATATAGAAAGTACTGGCCCGCGATGAAGCCCACCTCGAAGAGCGTCTTGAAGATGATGTTGAAGACGTAGGTCCGCAGCAGCGCGCCTGCAATGCGCACCTTACCACGGTCATCACGCAGTGGCGGGTCCCGCGGACTCGCTGTACGCATCGGCTCGCGGCCACGGCCGTGCTGAGGGTTGTCTCTCCTCAGCAGCTCCTCCTCCCGCTCCCTCTTCTTCTCCTCCATGCGCACGATGTGCAGCACGTGGCCCAGGTAGATGAGGGTGGGCGTGGACACGAAGATGATCTGCAGCGCCCAGAAGCGGATGTGCGAGATGGGGAAGGCACGGTCGTAGCAGACGTTCTCACAGCCGGGCTGCTGCGTGTTGCAGGTGAAGTCCGACTGCTCGTCGCCCCACACCTCCTCGGCCGCTGCCCCCAGCACCAGGATGCGGAAGATGAACAGCACGGTCAGCCAAACCTTGCCAATGACTGTGGAGTGCTCCTGCGCGTTCTCCAGCAGCCGCCCCAAGAAGCTCCAGTCGCCCATCGCTCCGGACAGCTAACCTGCAAGGGGAACATGGCTGTTAACTACTGGGGAGAGAGGGGCAATGCATGCAGCAGCATGGCCGCAGTGTGCTGCCAGCCCTCAGTAGCTTCGGGTCCCACCAACCTCGGATCCGAAGCAGGTGGAGGCCTAGGGTGGGGCCGCATGCCTGTAATCCCAGAACCAGGGAGCCTCAGCTACCCAGAAAGACCTTGTATTATTTTTGTATTATTATTATTATTATTATTATTATTATTATTATTATTATATTCCTCCTCCTCCTCCTCCTCCTCCTCCTCCTCCTCCTCCTCCTCCTCCGTGGTAAAACTGTGCTAATAACCCAAGTTAGGTCCTGGGAATTCATTTAGAAGAACCGGCTCCTGAAAGTTGTCCTCTGATCCCTACACATCAACCATGGCACACATGCACCCGCACTCACACACATCATACACATATACACACGTAATCGTAATAAATAAAGTAATTTAAAAGTATTTGGTGGTTGCAAATGTCCTGTATTTGCATTTTGCTGTCATTATCCCCTAAACAACATAGTATGGCAACAATTTCCACGGCATCTACATTGTATTAAATATCTTAAACCATCCAGAGATGACATACGGTATGCAGAGGGATGAGATAGGTTCTTTGCAAATACTTCGCCATTTTATAGAAGGGACCCAAACATCAGTGAATCTGGGAATCTGTGGGGGTCCTGGAGCCAATCCAATCCCCATGGACACTGAGTACCAATCACCACTACGACTCAGCTGCTGTCACAGTAGGCAACTGCTGGAGTAAATGACTTAACCACCCTCCTGATCCCTCACTTCAGGGATGAGGAAGCCGGGGCACAAGGAAAGAGAAATGCGTCCCCTGCCTCTAACTCTGTGTCCCCTTCTCTCCAGAATGCTTCTGCATAGAGCTGGGGGACCTGGCTCAACTCCCGACCTCTGCCTTTCTGTGCCCATGGGATTACAGAACATCTGCCAAACTGCTGCCCTTCCGGGGCAACCATCTAAACTCTCGCCTTGCTGATCTACCACCTCACCCATTATTCATTTTCTCTTTCTCCATAGCAACACTTTTTAAAATGCTAAATCTTAAATACTATTATACAATTATAATATTTTAATTATTATAAAAGCATTCATACCAGAAATAGATGGTAGCTTTAAGAAAAAATACACTGACACTACTCAGCGGGCAAGAGGACTGCCCAAAGTTCAGAGTCGCCTGGTCTGCCTAACCAGTTCCAGCCAGCTAGGGCTCCATGTCAACAACTGTCTCAAAATAAACAAACAAAATACTAAAAACAGTATTTTATTTTGGCCAGAAGCTCTTACTAAACATTCTTGGTTCAAAAGAAAATCAAGAGGCTTAGAGGGGGGTGGGGTGTGTTGGCAAACACCTTAATCTTTAGTACTTGATAGGTACTGGAGGAGAATCAGAAGTTCCAGATCATCCTCGGCTACCTAGGATGTTTAAGGCCAGCTTGGGACAGGTGGGGCCTTATTTAAAAACATAAAATAAATACGAACAAGCACAGGAAAAGATGCATCCTCAGCAAAGATGGCTGGCTCCCAGATTCTTCACAGATGATAAAACCACTGGGTGCTCAGCAGTGTGGGCCTTGCATGGAACCTATGACTCCCTTCTGCACACTTCAATCCATCTCTGGCTACCGTGATCACACCTGGTACTCTATGATGCTATGCAAATGGTGGCCGTGATGGTCAGCCTTCACTCTCAACTTGTCTAGATTTAGAATCACCTAGGAGTGGGGTGAGCCCCCCACGTCTGGGTGTGTCTGAGGGTATTTCCAGAGAAGACGAACTGAGTGGGCAAGACCCAACCCTGTACGTGGGCAACAACATCCAAATGGGTTGGGGGGGCTAGAGAGAGTGGAAAAAAGTGAAAGTAAGAAGGCAGTGGAGCCCGGGTGTCAGTGTGAGCCACTGTGCTCTTTCAGGCCCTCCCCACCATGGTGGACTGAACCTCTGAAACCATGAGCTAAATAAATAAGTCGTCTTCCTGTTATCTTGTCATGTGATGAGAAAGATGACTAACGGTTACACCGCACTGTTTAGGGAAAAACAACCAAGGTTAAACAAACCCTCTGGCTGGGTCAGTTGGCTGGGAGTCAGGGTTGACTGCTAGTGTGGAACGGACACTTTCCAAGGCCACCATGAAGAAGAACCACAAGAAAGGGTCAATTTTACCACCATTTCAATAATTAACAAACCACCTAAAATCACCTCACCTATCATGTATGAAATCTCTGTGGTCCCAATGGAAGCCCAAACTGGATACTTGGGCAACGCTGGATGGGACAGCCATAGGCAGAGGCTCATTGGGACCTGAGCACTGCTAAGTGCTCAAGAAGTACCCAGAGTTGGCTGTCCATGGATTCCTCCTTAGGACCAAGGCTCCAGTCCAACAGAGCCAAGGCCTGCAGCAACTAATCACTCAGTAGCGTTAGTGGGCACACAGCATGTCTCCAGTACTGTGTTGGCCGTGAGGGAATCATACACACAGCTGCAGTATGGGTATTATTACCGTACTAGCTAAAGGCAAGTGGGAGAGGCCCAGGAGCTTTGGATTTGGGGTGGAGTGTGGAGGGCCTAGATAGGGCTCATGAAGGCATCTGGTGGTGCTCTCTCTGCGGACATCACTCCTGCAGGGCACACCCTCAGCAAGGTCTGTGGACAGGAGACCTTCTCCTTTGAGCCTGGTCACTGAAGGGCTACCATGATGGTTAATCTTGTCAACTCAATGAGATTCAGAAGCACCATGGGAATCAACCTCTAGGCGTGTTTGTGAGGGAGTTCCTAGACGAGGTTAACTGAGGTGAGAAGACTCACTCTCTATATAGGCAGCTCCACTGCATGGGCTGGTTTTCTGGGCTGAATAAAAAGGAGGAAGAGAGCTGAGTAGTGGCATGCCTGACTGTGGATGCAATAGGACCAGCTCCTGGCAAGTCAGCCTAGCCAATTGGTGAGCTTTGGGTTCAATAAGAGACCCAGTTTAGAAACATAAGGTGGACAGTAACAGTGGAAGACATCTAAGGATTTCAGCCCTCACCTCGTGTACATGTACATACATATACAATACTAATCTACTTAATTAAAAAATATT
This sequence comes from Peromyscus aztecus, assembly GCA_902168405.1. Lineage (NCBI taxonomy): Eukaryota > Metazoa > Chordata > Mammalia > Rodentia > Cricetidae > Peromyscus > Peromyscus aztecus. Next base: position 21,040 of record CABHPQ010162929.1, on the reverse strand, counting down.
ATTTGGAGAGGAGAGTTTGCTCAGTGGTTAAGGCCTCAAGTTTGATTCCAAGCACACACATGGCAACTCACAACTATCCGTAACTACAGTCCCAGGGGGTCCTACACCCTCTTCTGACCTTGTAGGCACCAGGCACTCACATGGTACATAGACATGCACGCAGACAAAATTCTCATGCACATAAAATAATAAAATGAATAAATCTTTAAAAATTTATTGATTTGGGTGGAAGTCAGAAAAGAATTCACAGGAGTCTGTTCTCTACTTCCAACCTGTAGGTCGTGGGATCAAACCCAGGTAGTCCAGCTTGGCAGCAAGCCTCTCTACCCACTGAGATATCTTTTTACAAATATTTTTTAATATTTATTTTATTATATATGTATTAGAGTTTTGCCTGCATGTCTGCGCACCACACGCATGCATGGTGCCCTCAGAGGTCAGGAGAGGGCATCAAATTCCCTGGAACTGGAATTACAGGTAGTTGTGAGCCACCATGTGGATGCCGGGAACAGAACCCAGGTCCTCTGCAAGAGCAACAAGTGCTCTCAATAGCTGAACCATCTTTCCAGCCCCACCCCACCCCCATCTTCCAGCCTTAATACTAGTCTTTCTGAATCAGCTTGGAATTAAATAAAACTTCACTTACTAGCAGTCTAAAGGAGCAGTTAAAGGTTAACTCCAAGCACGCTTCCAATGCTTGCTTATTGGGTTAAGAACGGAGATGAAATCTTACTCTTTATAAATTCCACACTCGGCTTGTCCCTGCTGTGGCATGCTCTGCATGCTCTCAGGAGATAAAACATCATCCTTCAAAGACTTAAATCACTTAAAGCAGCCACTCTTCTTCCTGATGGATGTAAGGGAGCCATTCTAGCTCCTCTTTCTTCTCTTCCAGTCAGCCCTCAATCTACCCATCCCTCAGAGCTGTCCCTAGAAGGAGGGGTACTTCGCTGCCCCAGGCTATCAGGAAGGCACCTTGCCACGGCTTCAGTGCGGTTCACCTGTTAGAGGTGTGGTCCCCAAGAGTGGTGGTATTGGGAAGCTGTGGGAATTCAAGTCCTTAAGTCACCGGGGGCATAGTCCTCAAAGACAGTGTGGGGCCGGTTTGTCTCTTCTCCCTCACCCTCACTTTTACTGTTTGCTTGCGCGCACGCGCGCGCGCGCGCGCACACACACACACACACACACACACACACACACGCATCCTCATTCTCCACCATGACTATTGCAGGGAGAGGGACAGGGAAGGGAAGAGACGGTGGAGCCCCACAGAGCTGAACACACGCCAATGCCTGCCACTGAGCCTCTAACACTGCCAGCTACAGAAACTCTTCCTAAGCACTTTGCGGTGTCAGGCCTGCGTCACAAGGGGGAAAAGTCCACAGCTCTGACTTGTGTCTCGGCCCTTCTGCCACACTCCCTGGGGTCCCCTGAGACTCTGTGACACACAAGTAAGCACTTAGGTAGCACTGCACAGACAAAGCCACGGTAGCATGTGGTGGGGCTCCTCTCTGGGCCCCGGCCACAGTCCAGGGTACACTAAATTCCCAGAACCCCTGCAGACTGGCCTGTGTGTACAGTTTCTCCAGGGCCCAGCCTGTGGACCTGGCCTGGTCTCCCAGCCTCCTGCTCAGGCCCACACCTTTCTCCTTGCTGACCTAGAACACCACAGCGTCCAGTCTCAAGACCACTAGAGGACTAAAGACTCTGTCCCCTTTAGTCCCACCCCTGGGGATGGAGCCAGCACACACACCTTCGCTTGAGACGTCTACGATAGAACTGGGGCAAACACTGCCAGCCATGGCTAAGGAGAGGCCAGTGCACGTGTTTAAGTCTCTTCCAGACGCTCATCTCCCAGAAGCACTCTCTGTTTGCTAGCAAACATTGACAAGACGTGCTGGAACCACGGGCCTGGGGTCTCCTCATACACGGTTGATGGCACAGAGGGAAGGAAGGGACTTTTCTGCTTGGAATAGACTGGATACTGCTGCTGGCATTTCCTTGCAGGCTAGGGAGGCCAAATGGCCCCGTGTGTGTGAGCTGACCTCATAGTAAGGAACTGATCCACCCCAGATGCCCATCATAGGCACCTGTTGAGGAACATGAATAGCCCAATAACTATCCTCCACTGGGAAACTGGTGGAGGGAAGGCACAGTGGCGGGGTGGGGTGGGGGAGCTGGCTGCACTGCCTGTCACTCTGCTGGCTGGGTCCTCTCTAGAAGAGCCACCAGCTCCAGGCACTTACAACACACCAGTACATGCTCCTGTGCAACCTATAAGAAGAGCGATGTGCCACCGAATATCCTGTCTGTGCGCTGGCCGTGGCCACAGTTCAACCACGTCGTAAGGAGAGGCCAGTTCTCAAGCACTCTGTGTGTAGTGGTGAATCTTGATGGGAAGGAATTTGGTAATGTGTGAGAGACACAGTGCCGCAGTACCTTTGGCTGCAAGTGAAATCCTCAGAGATCTTCAGGATGAATGGTGCTGAAACAGATTCCCACTGATAGATGACAGATAAACGAACGGAAGGAGCCTGGTAGTTGCTGTGGCTGACACGGTGATCTGGTCAGCCCAGAGTCTACTCTCATATCTCTGGTCTGCCTCTGACAGGGCTGGGGAGGGACACCTTTGTTCTCTGCCCTCCCAGCCAGCCAGAGGGGACTAAAATCTGCGCATGAAGATGAAGAATTCTGGGAAATTCTTAGAAAGTTTTGATTTTTTCTTTTTGAAAAAATATTTTATTTTTAATTTTGTATGTACGTGTGTGTGCTGTGTAGGTATGTATGGGTGCCTGGAGGGATCAGAAGGTGTAGCTATAAGCTGCTGTGAGCCACCGGCCCCATGAGGGTGCTGGGAACTGGACTGGGACCCTGCCAAGAACAGCACGTGTTCTTAACTGCAGAGTGTCCCTCCAACCAGGGTTGGCTTTCTAAGAAAAGAATGGTCCACGCGTGGACAGTTCCCCTTCCTCCCAAGTTGAGCACAGACGTCATGTCTGGAGCTGGGCAGCCGCCTTGCAAGCATGAATCAGGGAGCCTGAAGGAAGGGTTGAGGAAGCACGAAGGCCATCTGCTGTCACACTGTGAGGCAATCAACCCTGCCGGCGGCTCCCAGGGTTCTTACAATCAGAGGAAAGCCCACTATTGGTTCAAGTTAAATCTTTTTTCTTATATACAAAGAAAAAAATCAGTCCTGTCGATATATTATCTTCAATTCCTAAGAGAGTAAGGCCAGGCATAAATGAGAAATTATGGTTCATTCATAATTACTGAAAAAATTTCACATGATCCCTAACTACTGAAACGCATACTAATATTAATTAAATATAATTTCAAGCATATTAATGACGCAAAGAGTAGACAGCATTCCTAAGGATGACACCAAGGTTATCCTTTGGCTTCCACACGCCACAGATCTTCTTGGGCCACATACACACATATGAGCATGCGCAACCATACATACATGAGCAAGCACAACTGTACACACATGAACATGCACACATGCACGCACACATGTATAAAAACAAAAACAAAAAGCAAACCAATCTGGGCAAAGTGGCTCTTGCCTATAATTCTATACCTGGGAGGCTGGAATAGGAGGATTGCCGTGAGTTTGAGGTCAGCCTGGGCTACACAGTAAGGTCCACGCTCTCACACCACTGCTGTGGGAGCTGAGGTCACGGAGGCCCACCGCCAGTCCTGAGAGGCGTGGGTGACGGACAAAGGTCAAGATGAGCCCTGTTGCCCCTGTACCGGTCTCCCACAGGGGGACAGAACTAGGGGAGAGCAATTTCCCAGCTACTCTAATCCTCAAGGGCAAGGTATAGCCCGGACACCCCCTGCTGGGCCTCCATGCTGCGCTCCTTGGTGAGGGTTTGGTTTTGTTTGGCAAAATGCATGTGTGATGGAAACTTCACCAGAGGGCTGCCCATCTGTTTGGAAGACTAATTGTCTAGATCCAGGCTAGAGCCAAGCAGATAACTCTAGAGCAGACACGGCCTTCATCTCCTTCACCATCTCCTTCAGGTGGCTCCGGGGGAACAAAGGCGTTCTGGAGGCATCTTATTCATACCACTTAAAGACAATTATTTATTCTTATTTTATGAGCATTAGTGTTTTCGCCTGTTTTGTCTGCACGAGGGTGCCAGGTCTCCTGTAACTGGAGTTGTGGATGGTTATGAGCTGACATGTGGGTGCTGGGAATTGAACCCAGGTCCTCTGGAAGAGCAGCCAGTGCTCTTAACTGTGGAGCTGTCTCTCCAGCCCCATTCATACCATTTTTCAACTCTACCCCTAACGTGAGTTAGACAGCAGAGTCCGCAGGGATGGGTGGGGCACGCTGATTCGACAAGACAGCTGGGGCCACAGGGTGGCATGCAGCAGGATGAGGTCCACCTGGACAAATGAATCCTGCTGGGAAGAGGATGCCGGTGTTCACGTGGTTTGCTCCTCCCCACCAAGTGTGTTGGGAGGTAGTGGGACCACAAAGAGGGGACTTGCTGGACGGTCCTCAGATAAACTCGGGCAGGCCCCCGGAGGGAACTGTGGGACGCCAGCCTTTCTGCTTCCTTTGTGTGGACATGATCTTCCTCTCTGTAGTTCAGCTGACATTAGCACCACACTCTTGAGACGAGACTAGCGCTGTGAGTAGTGTGCCTCAGATACAGGAGAATGTGGCAGACTGATCTCGAAGGCAGCCCAAGCTTATTCTTTTCATAATGGGAACTGCTTCACTCTGTGAGGTGCTTACAGCTTAATGACAGGATTCCGTACCCAGCGTTATAATAGCACTTTAAATGGTCACGTGCTGCATAGCAACGTTGTGGTGCTGACAGACTGCAAAGCGACAGGGTCCTGTAAGGTTGCATCACCCAGTGAGGACGCTCGCTTTCGTCTGTATGTGTAACTCTGTAGTCACACTGTGACAAAATCAACCTGCGGCAGTTGTCAGAACAGGCCCCTGCACAGGTGGGACACAGGGGGAACTGATCCACAAGGTGGTAGGTAGTGGGGCTACATATTGCCTGGATGTGATATTTATCCCTGTGGAATGGCACCTGATCTACTCAGTACATCTTCATTGAAAAATATTGAAGGCCAGGCATGGCGGCACAGGCGTGTGATCCCAATATCCAGGAAGTGGAGGCAGGAATATCAGGAGCTGAATGCCAACCTGGGCTCCTTAGTGAGCCTGAGGCTAGCCCGAGGAACCTGAATTGTTTACTATACTGCTACTACGTCCTGCAAACAACAGCAGCCCTTATCCTCACATCACTGAGCACTAAACAGGTCTTGGGTTTCCAAAGCTTCTGGCAGCTTTCTTGCTGCCTGGCAGCTCCATTTCTTTTTGACAGTGACGTCACTGGGGCCTCGGGATGTGTTGGTGTTCCCGTCAGAGCAAATGGTGTATTTACTAAAGCAAGGACAGCCTGGGGCTCACTCCTGAACCCGGGTTTGTCGGACATGGCCACAGCACATCGTTTAAAATTTGTCTGTGCGCGGTAAGGTGGCACACATCTGCAATGTCCTGTAATCCTAGCATCCAGGACACTGAGCAAGGGCCTGAAGTTCAAAACCAAAGCAGAGAAGGACAAAAACACAGAAAAACAAGAGAAAGAAGAAAAGGAAAGAGATCTTATGAAAGATCTCTTCTTAAAATTTTTGTTTTATGCATATGAGTGTTTTGTTTGTGTCCTGGCTAGTTTTATGTCAACTTGACACAAGCTAGAGTCATCTGAAAGGAGGGAACCTCAACTGAGAAAATGCCTCCATACGATCTGGCTGTAGGGAAGCCTAGGGGCGTTTTCTTAATTAGTGAGTGATATGGGAGGGCCCCAGCCCATTGTGGGTGGTGCTATCCCTGGGCTGGTGGTCCTGGGTTCTGTAAGACGGGCTGAACAAGCCATGGGGAGCAAGCCAGTAAGCAGCACCCCTCCATGGCCTCTGCATCCGCTCCTGCCTCCAGCCGTCTGCCCTGACTTTCTCTTTCCTCACCAAGTTGCTTTTGGTCACGGTTGTTTCATCACAGCAACAGAAACCCTAACTGCAGGGTTTGGAGTATGGCCTCTGGATAGAAGAGAGCCAAGCCACAGGCGGAATGAGTGTGATCTGGAACGACAACACCAGATCTGAGGTTAGAAAGCCGTAGCTTTCCCAGCTGTTTGTGTATGAGAGCCGACTGTGCTCACTGCAGACTGTGGCCCAGAGTCGGTACGGTACAAACGAAGGAGCCACCGGGCTGTTCTGAGAGGCGAGAGATAGGTGAGAAGCGGCATTCAAGAAAGAAAGGGCCTCAGGCAGCTGGCAAGGACTCAGTGTGGCCATCAGAGGCCGCCAAATGGGCTAGGCGGTAGAGGGGGCAAAACAGACCGGCAAGGAACCGAAAGGGACTATCTTCTGAGGACAAACAGAACAGGATGTGTGTCTAAGTCAAGTCAGGAAATGCATTAAGGGTGAACCTCAAAGCCGGGCCTGGGGAGGTCACAGGGATCTCTGAAGAGAAAAAGGTTTTGGCTGGGATGCTGAACAGAGTCTGGAAGGAAAATGAAGGCTTTGCCTCCGAGATGGCCTGGATTAAGTCATGGTGGAAGAAGCATGAGGCCATAGGCAAGAGGAAGCTGAGTGACCCCCAATTCCATAAAGCCATATGCTCTAGCGAGAGGTCATTGTACCCACATTACCGGGCACATTTCAGGTGCAGTTGTGTGCTGCATAGCATTCCAGGCAACGTGGACTGAAGACTAGGGCACTCCAGAACTACTGCCGTGTCCAGCCTGTGTATGCCCAGCCTGTCTGTCAGCATCAGGACCAACCAAGGTCCTGTGAAGAATGATACCCTTTGAAGGGCCTGTGACCTGTGTGCGAAAGCAGTACTGGAGTAGGATGTGGTGGGGTAAGGGGCTAAGATGTACTAGAGGTGAAGCTCAGAAGGGCAGCATGTGGAGGACACCAGTGTCTTATTGGTTGTAGACCAGATGAGGGTCTCCAGAGAAGTCACTGCATTGGATTTCGAGGTCTTGGCATCTGCGCTCTGAGAAACTGTTTGCAATGCTTCATCTCTTGTCATGATTTCCCTTCAGTCACTTCACAGCCTTTTTCTGCTGTGGGAAATTCTGTATGGCAAATGTGTTGCTAATAAAACACTGATTGGCAGTGGCTAGGCAGGAAGTATAGGCGGGGCTAACAGAGAGAATTAAAAGAACAGGAAGGCAGAGGGAGTGACTGACTGCCAGCCACCTCCAGGACAAGCAGCATGTAAAGATGCCGGTAAGCCACGAGCCATGTGGCAAGGTATAGATTTGTAGAAATGGATTAATTTAAGATATAAGGACAGTTAGTAAGAAGCCTGCCACGGCCATACAGTTTGTAAGCAATGTAAGTCTCTGTGTTTATTTGGTTGGGTCTGAGCGGCTGTGGGACTAGCAGGTGAAAGAGATTTATCCTGACCGTGGGCCAGGCAGGAAAACTCAAGTTACATTTTTCCTTTCTCTTCTCACCCCCTCTCTTTCCTTTTACTCTGATTTTCTTTCTCTCTCTCTCTTTTTTAAAAGGCCTTACTCTGTCAGGGACATGAGAGCAGAACTGGCCCCGCTCCCTGCTGTCTGCTGCATTGGGTGAGCTAGCTGAGGCAGTGCTGGAGAGCTCGCCCAGGTGGTGACAATGAGGGAAAGCTGGCGGACTGACCAACCCAGCTACCACCCAGGCCCTGAACCAGGGCTATGAAGTGGCCCACCCCAACACCCGCCTCATCTATGGACTGTTAGAACATATGATGGGGATGAACCTACAGATCCAAAACAGCAGGATCTCCATGACACCGGACAACAACAGGATATCCAAGAGGAGCCCCAGTGAGAGCTCAGTATGGAGGGTATAACAGAAGACAGAGGCCTTGAACCAGGCTAGGCTAGAGAGGGGGCTCATGGCAATGAACACAAGTAAAGATGTATGGACGAAAGGGTAAACTGTGTGAGTCACCGGGCCACAATGCAGCTTCCATGATGAGATTTTTCTATTCCGTTTGTTTGCTTTTGTTTGGTTTTACTTTTCAATTTTGTTGTTGGGGGTTTGCAAGGGTAGAGGGTGGAACCGAGGGGACAGGGAGCTGAGTGGGATTGAGATGCATGATGTGAAATCCACAAAGAATCAATAAAAAGTTAAAAAAAAAAAAGGCCTTACTCTGTAGCTCAGGTTGACCTCAAATGCATAATTCTCCTGCCTCAGCCTCCTGAGTAGCTGGGAATGTAGTAGTTTAAAAGTGGCCAGGTATCTCTTGCAGTGTCTAATGTCAAAATGGGGCCAACAGGTGGTGCAGGGACCAGGGAGGGGCTTGAGGGCAAAGGGACACTGAGGAACACCACTCCTGATTCAGAAGCCAGCAGAGGGCTTTGATGAGCCATGGTGTGTCAACATTTTTCAGATTGTTCAACATGGGTGAAGCAAAGACCCTTTGATCTCAGCAGAAGGAGGCCACCCACAGTCCTCAAATGACCAGTCGAGCAGGAAGGTAGGAACAGAGAGTCTAATCAAGGGGTTAAAAGGCAGCAGGCGGGGTTAAGTGGGGCACGGGGGAAGAGCACTTGGTTAATAAACACATAATTAAAAGAGAAGTCAGCACAGTCTCAGGCAGGGTCTGGGCCCCCTCAGAGGTGTTTCCAAGCCATGGAAGCCATGGGTGGAGGACGTCGGAGGGGGAAGTCATAGGAACAAGGGGGATGAGGACACCAGGAGCCTTCTTCCCCCACAGCAGCAGAGAAAGCAAGTGTGAGAAGAAGCCTTCCCTGAAGTGCTGACAAAACTCTTGTCAGGGAGGTCAAAAGGAGGTCATCTCAGGGCAGGCCTCGGTTCCCAAAAAGATGAGTCTGCAGAGAAGGAACGGGAAGGAAGGAAGGTCCCACCTTCTTCTCATAGCCAGAGGCTGCAGCCATGGGCAGCCAGCCCTCAGCTGAACCTGTCCCTGTAACACAAGTCAAATGGCCAGACACAGAAGGTGGGTCCATGGAGCTAGAGGGCAAGACACATAAGGCAAGGACATGGTTGTGGAAACCAAACAGAGGGCCTCAGCTGCAAGGCGGAAGACTCCAGAAGGGAGGGAGTAGCCCTCCAGGCACGAAGGAAGAGGGCACCGCAAGCCAGTAGGACAGGCCGAAGCAGGAGGGACAGGTACCTGGTTCTCACTTATGGGAACACTAACACCTTTGAGGGGCTGAACAGAGTGACACAATTTGTCCAGAGCACTCCTGGGACCCCCTCTCTCTGTGTGTCCTGAATGTCCTAGAGGGGAACACAGAACTTTACAGGGTCTCCGATGAGGACCCCTGCTGCCATCTATAGAGGCCACTCCCTCCAGGATAGATGGTAAGTCAGCTGAGCTCCACCTGATCACGCTCCTGAGACATGCTGAGGACTGGAGAGGGTCAGACAGGGCTGGGGAGGAGAATGGAGCTCGTGACTCCAACTACAGGAACAAATGTGCTCTTTCCCAAGGTGGGCCATCGGCGGCGGAGGGAGAAGTAGGGGAGATCGTGGCAATCGTGGGTTCTATTTGGGACACATGAAGTTTGAAATGCCTGAGGTGGGCAAATGTCCAAGCCCGAGGTCCCATCTGGGAGTTGTCACTAAGCAGAAGGTATTTAAAGCCTTCAAGCTGGGTGTGGTGGCACACTTATTTAGCCCCAGCACTTTAGAGACTTAAGAGAGATGAAAAGTTTCAGACCACCCTGGAATATATGGGGAGACTCTATCCTAAAAAAAAAAAGTCCAAGTTGGGGCTGGAGAGCTGGCTCAGCAGTTAAGAGCACTGGCTGCTCTTCCAGGGGTCTTGGGTTCAATTCCCAGCACCTACAAGGCAGCTTACAACTGTTTGTAACTCCAGTTCCAGGGGATCTGACACCTTCACACCAATGCACATAAATAAGAAAAAAAGTCCAAATAAAAATAAAAAAATAATGAAAATTTCAGAGTACATGGAGATCTTGCAGGGAAAGAGAAGGAAAGTGGCTGCTGGTGTCTGAGTCTGGAGCACACTGACATCAGGATGACAGTAGGGGACCTGCAAGGCAGCTGACCACAAGTCTTCCAATTTTTAAACAGATTTATTATTTTATGTGTCTGAGTGTTTTGTACGCATGCATACACATCAAGTGTGTGACTGGTGCCCTTGGAAGTCATAAGAGGGTGTCAGATTTCCTGGGACTGGAGTTACAGATGGTTGTGAGCCCCCATGTGGGTGTTAGGAGTTCAACCCAGCTCCTCTGGGAGAGCAACAGTGTTCTTAACCACTGAGCCTTAGGAAATGCAAAATTTACTAAGGCTCCAGAATGGTATCAGAGCCAAAAAACTGAATGTGTAGCATTCTTTATTATCTTTTATAATAATATCTTAACTGTTTTTGTTAGTTAGAGGTAATATAATCTGGGGTGGGGTTAGGAAAATCAATTTTGTATGAAGTGTATGTAATGGCCTGGAATACCACTCAGTGGAATTTTAAGGGTCCTATAAGACATAGAGTTCTATGTTCTATTAGTAATGTCTGCCGGGGTTTGAAAGATGGAGCGGTGGCTCAGGAAATAGTTTTTGCTGCTCCTGATTTGAGACATACTCCAAAGGGACCTGGTGGGCTGAACTTGTCACAAATATGATCCAGTGATAAATGGGCTGATCTGGTGACCTCTTTATTCATGGAAAATGAAAAGACTTTCCCACTAACTTCTTGTATTCCTTATGTACCCATTTCAAGCTTCATTCTTGAGACAGTATAGTTAGGTTTCCAGACTCTCAGATAAGAAATAGTTTATAAGTTGTGTCTATAATATACAGACATCTTTGTCATGACTTCCCAAATTCCACTTTATGGTGACTACCTACATCAATGCGATGTAAATGGTTGGATACTAGAAGTCATTCAGATAGTTCAAGGCACATGGGAGGATGTGTGTATTGGCAACATGGCACGTCTCACATATAGGACTTGAGCATCATGGACTTCAGCAAGAGTGTGTGGGTCCTGGAACCCATCCCCAGTTATACCCAGGGATGACTACACCTGCTATCCAGCACAGGACTCCCAGCCTTGTTCTCCAAATCTGTCTTAACTATTCCTTTTTGTCTTAACTATTTTTGGCCTTTTATTTCTTCAATATGAAATTTGAACACAGCATGTCAGTTCTACAAAAATCCTAACTATGGTATCCAAAGGAAACACATTAAATTTGTATTTGAACTGAATTCAGCTGCTTACCATGTCATTCCTCTGCGGTAAGCACAGCCATTCTCTGTCAACACAGACATACTCTGACGACCACCCCCTTGAGCTTTAGACCTTGACCCAGAAGGGCTTGTACTTACTCTATTGTTGGTTTATTTCCAGATGCTTGAGAAGTGTTCTACACTTATTTTTTAATTCTTCTAAATAGTTTTAAATTTCCCTGATTGGTTATCATTAGTACTTGGGGACATGTACTGTTGGTTTGTTTTGGGTAGTGCTGTGGACACAACCCAGAGCTATATGTGTACCTGGCAAGCACTTTTACACCCAGCCTGGCTGTTCCTGTTCTATATTAATCTTGTATCCGACAGTCTGTTAGGAATTCCCGAACAGAGCTGCCGGGAGATCACTTAGGGTTTGCCATGTAGACATCATTCAACTCACCTGCTATTAAACACAGACTGTTCTTCTAATTCTTCCTGCTGTTTGTTTGATACCATGTTTACCTCTTAGCTCAGACTCGCCTGGAACTTGTGATTCCCCTGCCTCGGTCTTTTCCCTCTTCATTTTTTTTAAAACTATATTTTACCCTTGTATGTCTGTGCACCACGTGCATGCTTAGTGCCCAAGGAAGCCAGAGGAGGGTGTTGGGTCCCCGGGACTGGAGTTATAGACAGTTGTAAGCTGTCATGTGGGTGCTGGGAATTGAACCTGGGTCTTTGGGAAGAGCAGCCAGTGCTCTGATCTGCTGAGCTGTCTCTCTAGGCCTGTGATTCTGAGTGCTGGAACCAGAGCTGTGAACCACAATATCTAGCTTCCTGTTACTTCTTTTTCATTTGTTTGGTGTTGTTAGCAAGTAGACCAGGTAGCATAGTGGCATCTACTCATTTCTGACTTCAACACAAATGCTTCTAATGCATGATTAGTGTTTTAATTATTTTCATCATTTTTTTGAGACATGGTCTTATGTAGTTCAGGCTGACCTCAAACTCACTATGTAGCTGAGGCTAGCTCTGAACTTCTGATCCTGCTTTTATGTTCTAAGTGTTGGGAGCACAGATGTGCACTAGCATGGTTGGTGCACATCTGTCTTTAATTTCACGGTGTATTCATTTTTATCAGGCTGAAGGAGCTTCTGGTCTTGGCTGGCTACAGTGCTTCCCTTTGTTCCTACATCATCACTGAGTACTAGACTTAATACAGCATTTTTTTCTGAATATATTTGAGTTTTAGCTGGTGATCACTGCAAAGGTGTCTTCACCATGGCTTACTTTTAATATCCAAGGACACTCCATATTCTATCATTTTACTTTAGATTTATTTATTCATATCTCAGATGGACTGTTGGAGCCCATGGAGGTTCCTAGTGGCTTTACCCAGCAGGACCGCATAAGAGGATGATTGGGCCACTGGCCTGGGTACCAGGTGTTTGGAAGGGTCTACACTTGGCTTTATCTAACAAGGGGGAGGCCTTTTGCCCCTCCCCTTGGCATTGACATAAAAATCCCTTTTGAATAAAGTTCTGGGCTGGTGGGTTTTGACCCAGGCCCTCCCGAGGCTATCTTGTGTTTCTGTCTGTCTCTCTCCTCTAGATTTCTATCTACATATTCCTCACTTCTCCCTGCTCAAGAGTACCCTGGTCATAAAAGTGGGGGCTGGTCCCCCACAATGGACCACTGTTTGCACTATTGGTATATTTTGGCATATAAATAAGCCAAAGAAGTTAAGTTCTCTGAATTATCTCATGTAAGAAAGTCTCTTACAGGAGTTTGGGACTAATGTATTTTCCTGAGGAGGTAGCAGGAAGATTAATAGCTCTTGACATGTAAGTTTTCTTTTTTTTTTCTCTCCTCCTCCTCCTCCTCCTTCTTTTGGGTTTTCAAGACAGGGTTTCTCTGTGTAACAGCTCTGTATGACCTGGAACTCTCTTTGTAGACCAGGCTGGCCTTGAACTCACAGAGATCTGCCAGCCTCTGCCTCCAATGCCCAGCAAGTTTGCTATTTCTTGAGTTAATTTTGTCTTTCAGAAAAATTTCCACTTCCTGTACATTTTAAATTTATTAACAAGTTATTTGTAACATTAGCTTATGATTTCTAAACTCAGTGGTGGCCAGCCATGGTGGTGCACGGCTTTAATCCCAGCACTCAGGAGACAGGCAGGTGGATGTCTGTGAGTTCAAGCCTAGCCTGGTCTACATAGCAGGTTCCAAGCCAGTGAAGGTTACATAGTGAGATCCTGTCTCAAAAGCAAAAACAAAAACAAACAAAACGAACTACCAGGCTGGACAGTGGTGGTACACACCTTTAATTCCAGCACTTGGGAGGCAGAGGCTAGTAGATCTCTGTGAGTTCAAGGCCAGCCTGATCTACAAAGAGAGTTTCAGGACAGCCAGCACTACACAGAGAAACCCTGTCTCAATAAACCAAACCAAACAACAACAACAACAACAACAAAAAACCCACCAAAAAACAACCAATATCAACAATAATAAAAAGCTAAACTCAATGGTACTTGTACTGAGGTTCATATTTTAAAATGCTATGTCTTTCACAAGTTTTATTTTGGCTGTGTTTTCTTTTTTAGAACCAACTTTGGTATCCTTAAAAAGAATGAGTAGTGAATAGATGCCAGTTTTAGTATTTACCAATATTACTGTAGAATATTTACCAAAGGGCATTCTTTATTTTAGTGTAAATGTATTTATTCATTTGTTCCAGTGGTTTCTAGCCCTTATTTTAAGTGAAAAAAAAAAGCATGTTCTTTATCAAACTTGTACTTTTTTTTTAAAGATTTTTTAAAAAATTATGTGTCTCTGTGTGTATATGTGTACGAGTACAGGTGTGTGGGCACCAGAAGAGGGCTTCAAATCCTCTGGAACTGGAATTATAGGTAGCTGTGCCTGGCCTGGGTGCTGGGAACTGAACTCTGGTCCTCCACAGAAGCAGTACAAGCTCTTAAAACACTGAGCCATCCTTTCTGCCCCTTAATGTAGCCCATGAAGGCCTTGAACTTGTGTCAATGCTCTGGCCTCCTGAGTGCTGCCACTCCTGGGTTTTTACTTGACTTTCAAACACTCCCACGTTCTTCAGAGAAAGGCCACTCTCTCCCGGAATTCACGATGTAGTGAAATTATAAACAGTTCTTTCTCCACGTCTCTTTTAGTAGCTCCCGAACACTGTCAGAATACCATCCTAATGTCCAAGGATAAAGCTCCAGAAAGGGAAGACTATCTTTAAATCATATTTTTAAAATTCATGCTAGATACAGTTCGCCTCCTCCCACCTCATGGTGGCGATCATACTCGGGGGTCAAGTGTACCCCAGCGAAGCACCCAACCACTGAGCTCAGTCCTGGCCCTGAAGCCATTGCTTATGAAATAAGAATGCACAGGAAGCACCTGTGACGGTGTGCACTGTGTTCTCATCTTGTGTCTTGCCACGTGGGGCTCTTGCTCATTTATGAAGGCCTGAGGAGTTGATGCTCGAGTGGACACCCAGCTACCTACAGGAATCATGGGATGACACATCATCTCGCAGAAGGAACCATGAACCACTTTTCTCTTTTGACCTATGGGGATTTTAAAGGCCTAGTGAGAACTGCTTTCAATCTCATTTTAGAGTGTGTGTGTGTGTGTGTGTGTGTGTGTGTGTGTGTGTATCCCAGAGGACAGCCTTGGGTGTCCCTCCTTTGAAGACAAGAGTCTCTCTCTGGTGCCCAGGAAGGAGGCTAGACTGGCTGGCCAGCAAGTCCCCGGTATCCTCCTGCCTCTGTCCACCGCTAGGATGTCAAGTGTGTGCCACCATGATGGACGTTTTTTAACTATTTTTTTGGTGTTTAGTGTATGCCTTTATGTGAGGGGGCGGACACACATCAGTGCATGATGTACACACAGAGTACACACAGAGAGGATGTGGTTCTTGTTTTGTCATGCTCCACTTTATTCCCTTGAGACAGGATCTCTCTCTGAACCTGGAGCAAGCCCCAGGGATTCTCTGTCCCTGTCAGGTCATGGGCACGCTCATGGCCACACCTGGCTTCTTATGTGGCTGCTGGGGACTGAACTCCACTTCTCATGCTTGCACAGCAAATGCTTTTCCCAGCTGAGCTACTGCTCCAGGCTCTTGCCTGGCCCTTTTACACAGCTTCTAGGTACTAAGGCAAGCACTGGACTGGATGATCTCTCCAGCCTTCATTTTACTTTTTGAGACAAGGTCTTACTATGTTGTTTAGTCTGTGTTGTGGAATATTATTTTAAGCTGTGTTACTTTTATTTATGTTGCATTTGTTGAACTCTGTGAAGCTGTGTTACTGTGCCTGTCCAAACACCTGATGGTCTAATAAAGAACTGAACGGCTAATGGCAAGGCAGGAGAAAGGATAGGCAGGTCTGGCAGGCAGAGAGAATAAATAGAAAGGGAAATCTGGGAAAGGGGAAATGAGCAAGAGAAAGAGGACTCCAGGGGCCAGCCACACAGCTATACAGCAAGTCACGAAGTAAAAGTGAAAGTAAGATTTATAGGAGTAGGGAAGGTAAAAAGCCCAGAGGCAAAAGGTGGATGGGATAATTTAAGCTATGGAAAGCTGGCAAGAAACAAGCCAAGCTAAGGCCAGGTATTCATAATTAAGAATAAGCCTCCATGTGTGATTTATTTGGGAGCTGGGTGGTGGGTCCCCCAAAAGAGTAATAAAGTCAACAAGTCTGGCTTTGAACTCCTGTGCTTGTACACTCTTGCACCTCAGCCTCCCCAGTAGCTGGGGCTGCAAGGGCACCATCACCACACCTGGCTACAATGAGAGCTAATTTCAATTTGTAAGTAATGGAAATGTGTGCTCATTTAAATATAAAGATCTTGGGGCTGGAGAGATGGCTCAGTGGTTAACTACTTGTTGCTCTGCAGGGGAAGGGGGATTGGTTCTTAGCACCCACATGGTGGCTCACAACCATCCATAATTCCAATTCCAAGGCATCTGATGCCCTCTTCTGAGCTCCAAGGGCACCAGGCACACATGTATAATTCACATATATACATTCAGATAAAGCATGCACACACATTTAAAAAATCTAAAAAATGTTTAAAAACAAAGGTCTTCACTGCTTTGTATGGAAGAAGGACAAGTTAACAATACATTTACATTTTTATTAAATTCTTTCTTCTTTGGATACTTGAACAAAATAAATATTCTCTCTGGAAATAAGTCTTGAGTGGCCCTTTCTGCTGTGGGATGTCTTTCTGTATGCTGTGAATATGTGTTGCTCTGATTGGTTGAAAAATAAAGCAGCATTGGCCTGTGGCAGGGCAGGACAAGGTTAGGTGCTACATTCAAACTGAAGACTAGATAAATAAGGGTGGAGTTGGGGAAGATGCTAGCCTGCCACCCAAGGAGCAACAAGATGCCAACAGACCGGTAATATAGATTAATAGAAATGGGCTGAATTAAGTTGTAAGAGCTAGCTAGTGAGAAGCCTGAACCAATAGGCCATGGACTTGGTAATTAATATAAGCCTCTGTGTAATTATTTTCTAAGTGGCTGCGGTGTGGGGCTGGGCAAGACCGGAGAAACATGGGACCGTGGCGCCGGGTGGGACTGGAGAAACTTACAGCTACACTGTTCTGTAGAGTTCTAACATCTACAGAAAGCTAGCAACTGGCCAAACCTCGGGATGCCACAGGGAGATGGTGATGGCTTCCAAGGCCTCCATGCCACAAACAAACTGTTTGCTGTCCACGGCTCCCCTCTTCTGCCCTGTCCAACTCTCTGGTTTCCTCTGCAGGTTACTAAATGGCATTGCAAGTCTTTTAAATGACTTCTGTGAAGGAGCCACAAGACCCAATAGAATTGTCACTTTGCAAAACATTTACTAAACATCACTTGTTAATCTTAATGAACTCACTTCAATTTCTTCCTCCAAGTGTAATAACTAAATAATTAAAAAGTGATTACCTCCAAGTGAGATGGGACTTACCAACACTCTACTTTCTAAAGGACGGTTTAGGCAAAGTATATTGCAGTAAAAGAAATTATAGGGGGCTGGAGAGATGGCTCAGCAGTTAAGAGCACTGGCTGCTCTTCCAGAGGCCCCGGGCTCAATTCCCATCACCCACATGGCAGCTCACAACTGTAACTCCAGTTCCAGGACTTCTGACGCCTCCACACAAATATACACCTAGGCAAAATATCAATGAACATAAAATAAAAATAAATTATATAAAAAAGGAATTGTGGGATGCTTTAACATGCTAGAGATCTCAACAGGCTCTTGGTATGCCTAAAACGCCTAAGTCGGGCAGCCTGAGTAGCTTTCCTAGCTCCGGCCCTGTAAACACAGTTAAAAAGAAATTTCCCTGTATAGACTGAGTGATGTCATCAGAAGTCATACTCGCTGTACTTGGTACATATAGGAAAACAGCCCTGTGGCACTAAGAACCACTCGGAAGTGTCAGGTTTATCTTCCTTATTTACAGACCCGGAAGTGGAAGCCCCGAGAGAGTCCTGAGATTTGCCTTCCGCTGCACAGCCCATAGTGCCAAGGCCAGCAAGGAACCTCACTTGCCACTCTTCGTCACATTCCCCTTCCACATGCCTTCGAGGGGGTAAGCAGCAGGCACACTGCTCGGGTTCCAGCAGCTGCCCTCTGCATCAAATCACATTCTACACGCTTCAACAAGTATGTTAAGACAGACAGGTCACATGGTAAGCTTTTGTCGATGAAGAGTGTCTAAAGGAGTGTTTCCAGCTTCCATCAACATTCCCAGGGGCTGGTGGGATGGCTCAGCAGGTAGAACACTTGCTGAACAAGCTTGGCCACCCACAGTCAACCGCTGGCCTCCGCATAAAGTTAGAAGGACAGAACCAACTCTCCAGGCTGCCCTCTCACTCCACATGTGCTGTGACTCATGCCTGAGCCCAAACACACACATATGCACGCTCCCTAAAAGGCATTAAGGACAGTCCAGTGACCTCGTTCATCCTATCACTGGAAACATCATTTTATTTTTTTTTTTTTTGAAACATCATTTTAAATGCAAATATTTCTACTCTTAGCAAACAAACCCCATACCTCCATAGCTGTGGAATGTTATTTTCCACTTTTTAAATGAACAGAAACTGTATGTCAAAATGTTTTCATCTTAAATTGGCAGGGAACTCATTATGGAACCTAGGCTGTCTTCAGACCCAAGGCAATTCTCCTGCCTCAGCTTCCCAAGTGCTGGAATTATAAGGCATGAGGCACTATGCCCAGCTAAAGATTCATTTTTAAATTAACAAGAAATAGATTTTCATGAATAAGGCTAGAACTAATTTATGGAGACAGTGGGGTGGCCTGAAGAAAAAAAAAAAGCAATTTTCACAGCTAGTACTATTAGTTTGTAAATGGTTTAAATAAACCACTAATGCTTCAAATAAAAAAATGAAGTGCATGAACCAGGCATGGTGGCACAGGCCTTTAATCCAGCACTCAGAAGGCTAAAGCAGGCAGATCTTTCTTAGTTTGGAGTCAGCCTTGTCTACATAGAGAGTTCTAGGCAAGCCAGGGCTACATAGTGAGACTCATTCCCCAAAAACAAAATAAAAACGAAGAATAAAGTGCACAAGTATAAAAACAACTCTCTGCAACTATTCACACTTTTGAAGCTGTGGCAGTTTAAAAAAAAAAGAAAGAAAGCCAGCTGCAGATTGCTAATCTCATTACCAGGAGGGAAAATTTCCCACCCCGAAACAATGACAATGTAGAGGAAACTTTGTTTTCTTGCTTTTATACGTTATACTGAAACCACAAACAGACTGTTTTCATAGATACACATGTGCTTCTATGGCCCCATGAACAAGAGTGGATGCGTTTCTCTCTCCAGGAAGCATTAAATGTCTCCTGTGTGCAGAACTGAGCTATATGTACTGTGAGCATTCAAATAAAAACAAAGAGTGTGTTCCTCACCTCGGGAGACGGGTTTGAAGACTATGGAAGAGGAAAATGAGTAGAATTATATGCCCTGACTGCCTAGTCCTGGGGACCAGTAGAGCACACCAGAGGACCGGACAGACATGGGCGAGTCGAGCACCAGCTGAGTTTGGCTGGTTTCTTCACACTCAGATCCTAGGGCCAGGCTTTCTGCACAGGTGAGAATCTTCCCAGGCCTTTCAGCCCTCATATGTGCCGGTAAGTTACGAAAGTATGTGTTTATTAAAGTACTGTAGGACTGGGAAATGGTGAAGGTAGATCCTGCGGCTGTGTGTGTGTCCTATGTACCGCTAGGCATGTGTTCAAGCAATGGAGGCTGTTGTCCCAATCTTCCACACGAGCCAGGCAGCCCACAGCAGCCATGAGAAAGTTTCAAACCCATCATGTCATTTAACTATGAAAAACTAACACAAGAACCTAAAGCATCAGTATCATTCAGGGAAACTGGTCAAAATTCTCTACTCATTGGCAAAGAGTTAACTTTTATTTCCTCCCATTTTTACACCGGACCACTTTCAGCCATGTGCTAGTCAGCAAAGTGCACAGTCTGTCCCCATAGGACCGTGTGTGTGTGTGTGTGTGTGTGTGTGTGTGTGTGTGTGTGTGTGCCGCTTCACACTATGGGGCAGAGCACTGTCCTCATTTGATGCTTATATCAACAGAGGCCAAACTGCTGAGCCAGGCGAGTTTGTGCCAAGCTAGCTCATTTTTACTTTGAACACACTGATGTTTAGAAAAGTCCCTCCCTTACTCCACTTTAATCGCTCCATGTTTGTCTTGCAATATATTTCACGGCACCACAGATGGGCAGTCCGGGAAGTGATGCACACATTACAAATCGCTGTAGTTTTTAATTCTAAGGGAGAACCGGTGCACAATTCCCTTCCTGGTTGTTGTTTTATACAGCTGCTGTTCAATGGCACATTTTGGAGGCATCTTGACAAAATGAAAATTGGAGTGCTGAAGTCCCTTTGACAAATATTCAGGAACCAAGACGGCTGACCAGGAGGGTGAATTCCAGCCACCAGTGTGAAGAGTGGACAGAAAACAAACAGCTGCCCAGCCCGCTGCCACTACAAGTCTCTTAATTAAAGGACTCTTGTAGAACGCAGCTAAGTGCACGCTTCTGAATATGTACATTCTTTACACCTGCGCATCAGCGCGTGCGCAGACCAAGAAGCTGGGTACAGATCAAGATACTAATAACTAAGGTATTTAAGAAAAATAAACTTCAGAAAGTTTCTTAGATGGAAGGTGAGCCCACCTTGTTTCTCTCCAATCCAAACACTACGAATGCACAAGGACACTTGCAGGCCACTGCCTGCAGCTGGGGTGGCTTGCTAACATGACCTTAGGATCCCTGCTGGTGGGGGCAGCCTTGCTTTCCCCAATCCAAGGGCATACTATCTCCGGGAAAACCATCTCGACCGAGCCTTGGTCATCCATCAAGGAGAGCAGGCGCTCCGCCCAGGACTTTAGGAGCCTAGCAGGAAGAGCAATCATTCCCAAAGTTTATCAGTCTCCCGAGGCTCAGCTCCCTACTCCTACGGCGCCCCGCAACTATCCTAAGGATCACGAAAGCCTCCCGGATCTGAGCGCCACCCGGCCTGGCCCAGGGGTGGCAGCGCCTTGTCCGGCCGCCCCAGGTGCTGTCGGGTCCCGAGTGTGGCCCTGGGGCGCCCAATCCATCTTACCCCGCTCTGCCGCGGCGGCACCGGCGCTCCTCGCCCAGCGGGGCTCGGCCTGCTCTGAAAAGGAGGCTCCCTCTTCACTCGTGCGGCGCCCCTTCCCACGAGCGCCCCGCGCCAGGGTCCGGCCTCTCCGCCCCGGCCGCCATCCCCACCGCCGCGGTACGCGCGGCACTTGGCGCGCCC
>CABHPQ010162927.1:0-26776 GCA_902168405.1 Peromyscus aztecus | reverse complement strand
CACACACACACACACACACACACACACACACACACACACACACACACGTGCAGCCCTCCTCACCCCTGCGCCTCACCAGACCCTCTCTGTTGAGATCGTAGACATTTCTTATGTTCTTCCTCCCTCTTTTCTTTTCTTTTGCGCGTGACTGACCTCAGCATCATTCTCCTTCTGTCAGAGCACAGCAGCCTTCCTCCAGGTAGTGCCTCAGCCCCAGAAATCAAGTGTAGTGAGTGAATTTGTGCTTCAAGAAAGAAGGAGGCCATGAGTAACTGACAGCCCGGGTAGGGACGAGGAAGAGGACAGGGCCCTGCTCGTTCGCCTTGGATTCCAGTTTGAATTCTGTCTCTGTTGGTTCTTGATTGTGAGGTCCTGGCCAAAAGCTTTGTCCTTACTGCATTGGTTCTCACTCCTTATGCTGCTGATCCTCATTTCCCTCCCTCCTTCCCTCCGTCCCTTCCTCGGTCCCTCCCTCTCTCCCTCCTCCCTCCTCTCCCCTCTCTCTTATCTATCCCCTCCGTCTCCCTCTCTCCCTTCCTCCCTCCCTCCTCTTCCCTCTCGCCCTCCCTCTCTCCCTCCTCTTATCTATCCCCTCTTTCTCCCTCTCTCTTTCTCCCTCCCATCTCTCCTGGCTACCCCACCTCTTGTTTTAGTGCCTTGCACACTCTAGCCCAGTGCTAGACAGTCCTAACAGCCTATATCACCTTTTATTTTGAGACAAGTTTTCTTTAGGTTGTCCAGCATGGCCTTGAACTCTTTCTGCAGCTCAAGATGGCCTTGAACTTGCAGCGCTCCCACCGTAGCCTGCACCACCCCACTTAGTTACTCCATTCTCATCTTTAGACCTGAGACACATTTTTTCCGAAGTCTGAGATCTTTTCAGTGAAGGAGGCTGTGATGGTCCAGACTCATCCCCGAGGGACCTTGGAGATGGGAAACCCTGTGGTGAACCAGCCACATCGCCTTTGCTCTGTTCTGGCATAAGATGCAAAGACACTGGCAGAAGCACAGGGCACAGACTGTAGGGAGAGAAACTGGGGCTGAACTAACCACTCAACCTTGGGAGAATGGCGGGTATCACCAGGCTCATTGTCAAAGTGGAGGTCATGGTCCTCCGGCCCGGTGGCTTTGTGGGGAAGGCCCATTGAGATGGGAATGGGTGTACACTGTTTGACATGCTGTCAACATGTGTGATCATCTGGCAAACGCAAGTTCTTGTCATTCCTGCAGGAGCTGGTGGAGGATGGAGGCCATCCCTTCTCTGACCTTTAAAATCCAGGAACACTGTCCTCTGTATCTTGGAAACCCCTGCAGGCTGCTTTATCCTCCTGCCCCTGGGACAGCACTGACCCATTTGGATCAGCACCAAGCTGGACAGTTCCTTCTGTCTTTGCTCCCTGGGGTTTTTTCTTTACACACCGATTCTATTTGTAGGCCACCCAGCAGGAATTCTTATTCGATACATATTTTCTTCCCTTAATGGTCCTGCTCTTGTCCCCGGTGCCCTGCCTCCATGCCAGCTCCCAGCAGCTGGCAGGAAGTGGTACGGAAGGGTTTCTTTCTCTTCTTAATGGCCTGACACCTCCCACATGAGGACCCTCCTAACCAGAAGGATGGAGCCTTCTGATTCATATTCTAGTCACACTGAGAATGGGGAAGAAGATAGAGGGAGAAAGAAAATGCCTGCGCATCCACGGACTCACTCCAGCACGTCTCTAATGAGGAGAGTGTGGCCCTTCAAGCCTGGGAAGCTGACTGAATCCTTCTAGACCTTAGGATTTGACCTGTTAGCGTTGGGTCATGTGGTCTCAGACCAGTGTGGGCTGTGGTGAGACCTGCACAGTCCTGCCACCTAACAAGAGATGTGTCACTCAAATAAGAAAGACACCTGAGTCAACGGAAATGTTCATGTCTCAGTGAAGGTGGGGCCCAAGTTCATGACAGCTTCTGGAAGGCTCAAGAATCCTTTTCTATTCCCCCAGACTCTCATCAAAGGAGGGCAACCACAGCTAACTCAACAAAGATCACAGGGCAGACAGGCAGGCAGCTCGTGGTCAGAATTCTAGTTCAGTGAGCCAAGGAAGGCATCCAGGAGAAGGGCATATGCACATCTTATTTTTTTAAAAAAATTATATATGTATGCATGTATGTATGTATTTGAGGCAAGCTTTCACTATATCACCTGAGTTGGTCTCAAACTCAGGGTTCTCCTGCTTCTGCCTTCCAAGTACTGAGATGACAGGTATGTCACCATGCCTGGCTTAGGAAGCGCCCTTCCTTCCTTCCTGCCTTCCTTCCTCCCCCCTCCTCTCCCTCCCTCCTTCCCTCCCTCCCCCCCTCTCTGTTAGGACCTTACTATGTAGACTAGGCTGAACTCATAGAGATCTGCCTGTCTCTGCCTCCCCAGTATTGAGACTAAAAAGATGCACACTTGCACCCAGCCTGAGGAAGTACATTTTGAAAAAAATACTTATTTATATTTGGAAATAAGATCTCATTGTACAGCCCAGGCTAGGGCTGAATTTTCAATCCTTCTTCCTGACCTCCAAGC
The DNA here is from genome assembly GCA_902168405.1 of Peromyscus aztecus. Taxonomy (NCBI): domain Eukaryota; kingdom Metazoa; phylum Chordata; class Mammalia; order Rodentia; family Cricetidae; genus Peromyscus; species Peromyscus aztecus. The sequence continues at coordinate 24,225 of CABHPQ010162927.1, read as the reverse complement.
GCTGGGATTATAACTGTTTGCTAGGATGCCTGGCTTGGGAAGTACGTTTTAAATCGGTGCCATAGAAAATGCATGCTGTCTTGCAATTATCCATTCCCTTCTTCTTCTTCCATAGTGACATAGCCTTAGAATGAAGGCTGCAGTTTTGTGGAATAATGCTTACAGTAGTGCCCACACTGGCCCCCTCCCTGTGCACACACAATGCTGGGATGTGACTTTGCAATTTCTATTTAGAGGTAGAATTTATGCATGCAGGCCAGTCTTTGGTCAATCTCATAGCAGAGTCAGTCTCTTGGAATCCCTCCCACCCACTGTGTGGACAAGAGAGAGCCAGGCTTCTGGGGAATGAAAGCCACAGGAAAAGACAGCATGGGTCCCTCCAGCCATCACTGCACCCCCTCCTCCCCCAAAGAGACCTGCTGAAGGATGGGGTCCATTCAACAGGAGCACAAGGCTGCTGGACTGAGCCTCGCAGAGGTTGCCAACCTACAAAATCTCACACTAATGAAGTTGTACTGTTCTAAGCTATTGTGGTTTAAGGTGCTGGTTTGTGGCACAGTAAAAATAAGCAAAACCTGTGCCTCTAAGTGTGTCTACATGACTGAGTTTCTGTAAAAAACGAAACAAGCACAAAGCATGGTTTCTGGAAGTTTCTTACCGGAAGGAGGCATGATGTTCTTTTCATTTTATCCCTGCTGACTAGAGAGAGGATGGAGCTCCAGCAGCCTTCTTAGACCATGAAGAGAAAATAGGAGTGGAAGACATCCACTGCAAAACAACAGGAGGACCTTGCTCCCCTGGAGCCGTGGGTGGCCTTTTCAGGAACATTGCTACAATCTTTAAAATTATTAGGCAAAAGTGGGAAGTAAAATTTTACCCTGTGAGGCATTGTTGTTTGATTAAAAATTATGTAGATGCTCAGGAGTTATAAAAATCGGGATAGTAGATAGAGGCATTTTTAGCAGAGCGAGATATCAGCTGAACTATGTTGTGGAAAAAGGAAACTTGTGGCACTGTGTGGACAGTTATAAGTGACTCCATATGACTGCCTATTGGAAGCAAAGGGCAAATGGACAGAGAAGACTCTGGAAACGTGATTTCCCCACTGTATCAGTCAGATATGAATAGAGTCAAGCTGCATGACAAGCATCCCCCAGATTCTGCTTGCAACAGTTCTTTCTCTTGCTCACAGGTCAGCACGTAGGATACAGTTCCGCAGGGCTCTATTGACTCAGTTTGCCTTGACTCCAGGCCATAGGGTGGTCTAAATCTGCTCACTACCATTGCTCAATAAGGGATAGGAGTATCTAGAATTTGCTGCTCCTGTGGCGGCTGGAGGAAGGGCATGGAGTTGAGCCAAAGCTCAGAGGCACAGGTAAAGCCTCTGCCCAGTGGTTCTCAACCTTCCTAATGTTGCAACCCTTTAATTCAGTTCCTCATGTTGTGGTGACCCCCAACCATAAAATAATTTTGTTGTTACTTTGCAACTGTCCTTTAGCTACTGTTGTGAATCATAATGTATATATCTGATATGTGGGGTATCTGAGATGTGACCCCAAAGAGGCTGCGGCCCACAGGTTGAGAACCACTGCAAGTCTAGCCCAATCCATTTGGTAGTGGGAGTCATGTGGTGGCAGCTGACATCCTCGAGTCTGAGCGTGTGGCCCATCCTGGTGGGACGATGGCAAAGGTACAGACTGTGCAGTTCTGTTGAGGGAGGAGGAGGCAGGTTGGGCATGATGCCGCAGTCTGCTGTGATGCAGGGAGGCTGCCTCCCTGCAGCGTGTGTCTGAATAGTTCTTCCATTTTCTTCCTGTTGGATACACAAGGCACAGTGTTTCTTTTCTTTGAAACAGGATCTCACTGTGTAGCACAGGGATCACCTCGAACTCACAGCCCTCCTGCCTCAGCCTCCAAATGCACCACCACATCCAGCCACATTTCTTCTTGTTTAAAATTTTATTTAAAAATTCCAAGTGCACACATTTTTTTTTCCAAAGTTCAAATACGAAAACAAATGATGAAAGAGTGTAAATATTGCTGGTTTCTGTTTCCTTCCTCAGAGCCAAATGTTACCTTTTTCTTTCAGAAGCAGACACATAACCTAATACTTGCATTTCAGCTTAAAAATACAAAATATTGCCTCCTACCTTTTCCTCACCACTTTCCTTTTCCCTGTTTGGCAGCTTCTGTTAGGAGTGATTCGACTTCGCTTCCCCTGGGTCCCTCCCATTCTTTTTAATGGCTGCACATTATTTTGTGTGCTGTGACTATCATGGATTGCATCAAGGCCATGTTCAGAGACACTGGATTGTTTCTTTCTTTCTTTTTTTTTTTGGATTGTTTTTTTCATGTTTGTAGCTGAAGCTATATTAAGCCTCCCAGAGCCTTTATCATTCTGCTCATGACTATGTGTTTCAGGAGGCTGAATCCCTAAATCAGAAATGGCTATATCCAGGTGCACACATCACTTAGGTAGCCATTGGCATTCTGCTTCAGAAACATTTTATTCATTTGTGTGTGTGTGTGTGTTCGTGCACGAGCATGCAAGTCCTCAGGAACTCTATCCATCATCTTTGAGGCAGGGGCTCTCATTGGCTTAGAGCATATCCTTGTGGCTAGACTGTTTGGCCATTGAGCCCCAAGGATCCCCTTGTTTCCGCCTCCGCAGCACTGGGATTACAGGTGTGTGCTATCACACCTGGCCTTTTCATGTATGTTCTGGGGCTCACGTTCAAGTCCTCACGCTAGTACAGCAAGCACTTTATCAACTGAACCATCCCCCAGCCTCCCAAGAATCTTTGAGGCTCATCCTTTGAATCTTGACGCGTGGTCCCCACTGGCACTATAGAAAGGCCTTTGCAGCCCAAACCACTGGTTAATGAGAGCGGAGGAGAAGCTGTAGATGCGGCGTTCACAAATGCTCTTTCGGAACTCTGTGCCACGAGTCGGATGATTTACCGCTCCAGGAGATGTCAGTAAAAAATGTGCACAATACCCTTTGATTTGATCTGTTTTCCCTGTAGCACCTAAATATTTAGGGCAAATAGAAAATAGTTCTGATTTACAATCCCTATAAAAATTTTAAACAACCTAATAGGGCATTTGATCATGGAATTGCTTGAAATAATGTTGGCAGCAGTCAACCATATTTCTTCTAAACGGCCTGAAACTTCACTGCAAACCCCCAAACATGGATTTTTTTCCCTGCTAATAACAATCTTATTAATAAAAGAATGATTTTCTCCACTGATCCTTGGCAGCTGTGTTCTGGGTGCCTTTGTTCAATAAAGGTAGAGATAATAGCAGTCAGTAGAAAGAAAATGGGCCCGGATTCCCGGGAGAAGTGGTTGGAAACACATCTTTTATTAAATCACATCAGATTGTGTTTTCTTGTTTGCTTTCTTTTATTTCACAAGCCACAGTTGTATCTACAACTTTGGGAAACCTTGGGTCACAGTTTTGTTCTGCTTTTAAAAGCCCCAGACTAGGAGGCATAGAGCTCTTGGGGTTAAATGCTATGTGATCAACTAGTGAGGAATTTGCCATAATGAATGGTCACAGTGGGTTTTGCTGAGTTTGACTCTTTTCTACCCCCCCCCCAGGAGGCTGACTTCTGAATACATGCAGATAAAGAACAGTAGGCAACCACACTGCATTTTACCTAGATAGATATCTGGACTTATGATTCATCTGTCTGTCTATCTGTCTGTCTATCTGTCTATCTATCTATCTATCTATCTATCTATCTATCTATCTATCTATCTACTTATGTATGTATGTATCATCTATCTATCTATCTATCTATCTATCATCTATCTTCTAATTTGTGTATGTATATATCTAACTGCCTACCTACCTGTGATGGCTAATTTTGTCTGTCAGCTTCACACACCTGGGTGAAGGAACCTCAATTTAAAATATTGCCTCCATCAGACTGGCCATGGGCATGTCTGTAGGGGCATTTTCTTGATTGTTGATTGACGCAGGAGGCCCCAGACTGTGGGTGGTGCCATTCCTATGTAGGTGGGCCTACGTTGTATAAGAAAGATTGGATATGAGACTGGGAGTAAGATAGCAAGCAGTGCTCCTCTATGGTCTCTGCTTGAGTCCCTGCCCTGACTTCCCTCAGCAATGGACTGTGTGACCTAGAAGTGTAAGTTGGGTTAAAATCCTTGAACCTCCAAGTTACTTTTGGTATAAGTAGTTTATCACAGCAACAGAAAGCAAACTAGAATTCTGTCTAGTTGTCTGTATCTATCTATCTATCTATCTATCTATCTATCTATCTATCTATCTATCTACCTACCTACCTATCTATCTACTTATCTACCTATCTATTGGTAATATGTTGCCCAGACTTGCCTGGAACTCACAGCTTTCTATGTAGTAGAGACTCCAGTACACACAACTGTATCCAACTCCTTCGAACAACACTCCTAGTTTCCTTTGAGGACCTATGGTTACCCTGTTCCCAGGGCAAGTGATCCCATGACCTGATGTGTAGCCAGTACTAGGGGACAGCAAGACCCAGATCTTACCAGTCATCAAACTGGGCCAATGAGAGCCAGAGAAAACCCTGTGCCTTCTGCTACAACTATTAGGAAAGCAAATTTGTTTATTTTTATTGCCATTTCTGAAAGAACAAGAACTTGCCTTTCCATGAAGAACACCTTTTGAAGGAAGACAAAATTGAGGAACTACTCTGATATGGAAAATGACAGATGCCTGCTAATGTCTCTTAAGCACCTGACTCTGGCCAAGACTGGAGTCGGACCCATTAGCTCTGTGAAATAGTGAGTGTTAATACTTCTGTACCACTTGGTTTGACTTGGGTTCCTGCTACTTGACCTGCTACTTGCTCCAAAAGTATGCTGAGCATGTGTATTTTCCAACTTGCAGCAGTCTCATGGTGAGAGCAGTGTAGTCAGGACCCATGGCATAACACCCAGGGTAATAGGATGAAATCAGTCACCTCTGTGTAAGGGGGTGTTTGGGGGCTGGCCAAACACTGTTGTCCAGAGGATCCTGGCTCAGCATATCTTTTATCTTCCCAAGAATTCTCATTGGCAGAAACTCTAGTGATTGGCCCAGGCTTCCACCCTGGGGTTACAATATACCAGAGCTATGTCCTGCCCTCCTCCTGCTTTGGTCCCAGTAGCTGGTAGCTCCCGAACAATGAGTCATATAGCTGTTGCTGGTCTAGCTGCTGCTTCCTGATCTATCAATCTATGCTGTCAACTTGAGCTTCCCAGACACCATGTCATAAAACCCCTTTCCCCATGATGCCTAATTTTCATTGCCAACTTGATTGGACTAAGAAACACCAATGACATTAATGATAAACACTTTAGGGGTGTGTAAGTGAGGGTATCCTAGAGGTTTAACAGAGAAGGGAGTGCCCAACTGAATGTGGGGAGTATCATCAGGGCCTACCCTGAGTCAAAGGGAAAGATGGAGGAGAAGCCAGAGGATGTCAGCATTCTCCACAGACCAAACCACTCAGCCACTGTGTCTTCCCCACTGGTGGACTGGAGCACTCTGAACTGGGAGCCAAGACAAACCTTCTCTCCCCTACAGTGCTTCTGTCAGGAATTTGGTCACAGCAGTGAGTCTCACCTTCTTCTATGTGTGGGTAAGTGTCAGTGTGTGTGTGTGTGTGTGTGTGTGTGTGTGTGTGTGTGCAGACACACTCATGCCATGGCGAGTGTGCCTCAGATATTGGTCCTTGACTTCACCTTACTTGAGGCTCTTCCTGCTGTGCATGCCTCCCATTTTGCCCATGTAGCACCGGTATTGTGGACACAGGCATACCTGAGTCCGGCTTTACTCTAGTTCTGGGAACCCAAACTCAAATCCTCGCTCTCATACCATGAGTACTTAAGACACTGAGCTCTCTTCCCAGCCCCAACACTAGTGCTTTTTAAAGACTGGACACAGGGTGCAGTGTCTTATTAAGCAGCATTAATTTAACTTGTAAAATCAAGAATGGTGTTATTATCTTTGTGTGTAAGAGGAGGTTCAGGGAGGCTGAATAATTCACTTAGTATCAAGGAACTGGGCAAGAGCAGACACAGATGCCATTTCAGTCCCTAATGGCTCTTTGTCCAGCTTCCTAGCCTCTGACATGGGCATTTAATGTGTTGTCTTGTTGGTCTGTGCCTCTGCCTCTCTCACTTGGCATCTTTGAATCTCTAGTCCACACTCCAGAGTCTTGCATGAAATAGGCTTCCTAACATAAGAATCTTTATAATAACATGTATCTTCTTCCCATTTTGTACATGAGTGAATTTAGGCTTAGGACTGTTAAATAAATGGCCATAGGTCAGGGACTAGCATTTGTCATATATCATCTTGTTACCTTAAAATTTCCTTCTTCATTTGGAACTTAAGAAAGATATTCCGGGCTGGAGAGATGGCTCAGAGGTTAAGAGCACTGGGTGCTCTTCCAGAGGACCTGGGTTCAATTCTCAGCACCCACATGGCAGTTCACAACTGTCTATAACTCTAGTTCCAGGGGATCCAACAACCTCAGACAGACATACATGTAGGAAAAAAACACCAATGAACTAAAAAAATAAATTACACACACACACACACACACACACACACACACACACATCTAAGAAAGATATTCTATTGGGGAGGGAAATAGGAGAATCTTTGGTATTATCATTCATTTTCATATAGGTAGGCATACTGATCAACTTCATGTTACTACAACAAAATACCTGAAGGAACTAACTCTGTAAAGATAGGAGGTTTGTTTATTTACTTGGACAGGGTCTTGATATGTAACTCAGGCTTATCATGAATCTGTGTCACCCTGCCCCAACTTTTGAGTGCTAGTGTTATAGTCATGTACCACCACACCCAACTGAGTAAAGGTTTATTTGGTTCATTTTTTTGAGGTTCAGTGTTCAAGAGCATACTTAGGCTTAGCAAGGGTCATTTATGGACAAAGTGGTACAGATGGCAGTGGTGAGGGATATGTGACAGAGCACAGGGCCCACAGAAGAGGAGCAGAGAAGCAAGGTGGACCAGGGTTCCACAGCCTTCCTTAAGGAGACACCCCAATAATCTCAGGCTTGTCTATCAAACTCCACCTAATTAAGGTCTATAGGGCCTCCCCAAAGTGGCACCCAGGGGGCCAAGCCTAAGACATGGGTTATATATACTCTGGGGGACATCCAGTATCTGGACCTTAGCAATAGATTTTATGAAAACATGGAAATATAATTTTCTACACTTTTGAATGAAGACAGCATTAGGCTGGCTTACCAAGCAGAAAACAGCACAGACATTTTTGTGCCAAGAAGCCTTAACTGTGTTATAGCATCTATATTTGAGCTCCTTATAACATGTAAGCAGGCAGAGCATTGCTTAATGGTGCCGGACAAAGCTCTTATGGAAACAAGTCCGGTGGGGAAATCATTTGTGGAAAACGAAATGATTGTTTTTTTTTTTTTTTTTTTTTTTTTTTTTTTTTTTTATAAATCTGAGCTGTATATGTTCATTTCTTGGTCTCTGGTGCCTTGAGACCTTGGGCACATGGGATATGGAATCCTTGTGACTTTGACCAGCATTTAAAGCATGTTAAGGAAGCCCAGGAGCTCTCTGTTGAGAGAGAGAGAGAGAGAGAGAGAGAGAGAGAGAGAGAGAGAGAGAGAGAGAGAGGATGTCTCAGCAGCAACTGTAGCACTGTGGGGTAGAACTGACATCTTGAAAGGGCACATGTCGGAGAAATGTCTCCCAAGGCAGGAAAACCAGCCTGGGTTCCCACACAGCTTTCCTTAGTTGAAAGCGCTGACATTCTGTTGAATTAATGATGAGCTTCCTAATCATCGTTCCTTCCAGCACCAAGACTGGGTAAAAACACAAGGAGAGAAAAGAACAGGAAGCAATCTGCAGGCCTCAGGGTCCCCAGGGTGGCTTTTGAACAAAGTCACACAGCTGCAATCCTCCTGGCTGTTGACACATTTGGAGTAGTCCATGTCAGATGAATAAGTCTCCTGAAAGATAAGAGGAAACATCAACTTAAAACAGCACTAAAATTTCAAGAGATCCCTTTGAAAGAAGTGAATATACTATAGTCACCCTGATGTTCTCATAGAAGCATCTAGATATGTTATTAAAACTCCTTGCTATGGAGCCAAGACTGCATGTGATTTAGCCTCTCACACTCCCATCCATCCATCCATCCATCCATCCACCCATCGTCTGTCCATCTTCTATCCACATATTTATTATCTACCTACCCACCCTTCATTAATTCATCCACCTACCCACTCATCCACCATTACTCACCTACACATGCATTTATTCATCTGTCTACCCACCCACCCATCCACCTACCTATCCATTCATTTATCCATCTACCCACTTGTCATCTCTCCATCCATTACCTAACCACCCATATATTCATTTATTCATTTATTTATACAACTACTCAGTGATCTGTTCATCTACCCACCCATCAACCCATGCACCTACCATCCATTCACTCATGTATCTATCTGTCATCTATTCATTCATTATCTACCCACCCATATATTTATTTATTCATTTATCAACACAACTACTCATTAATCTATGCATCCACTCACCCAACCACCCATCTGTCCATAACATTATTTATTTATCTATTCACCTTCCCACCAATCCATCCATTCTTTTATCTACCCACTTAAATCATTATCTACATACATCTATCCACACCCACCCATTCATTCATCTGTCATCCATTTATATTTTACCCACACATCTATCCATTTATTCCTCTAGCCCCCTATCCATCTATCCATCTTCCCTTCCACCCATTTGCACACCCATCTGCCCCATCCACTCAGGCATAGAGAACATAATGACATTATTTTAGAAGTAACAGTACTTGGTTCTCAGGAAATTCCAAGACTTCATTTTTTTATTATAATATGATTTTAGAAGGCAAATTTACTCTTGAGTTTTGTTACAGTGAAGAAAAATGTAGTATTGAGTTGATATAGATTTTTGACTATTATGTAACTGTATACTTGGTGTTGAAAATTGTATGAAACTTATTTGGGAAAAGATAGTCTAAGGTACAAACTGCTGCATCGTGTGAAATGATGGGCTGCAAGAAACAGTTTTTGTTTAGGTTTTGTTTTTCATTAGAAGCTGTGAAATTGTTGGGCTCAAGTGGTTATTTTGCTTGGTCAGGTATTGCTAGCCAACTAAAAATAAGGCTGTATCAGTGAACAACTTAGATTCTAAGAAAACGCAGATGTGAATGAAAGAATTGAATATGTCTGCACTTTGTTTTCTTACTCCTCAGAGGTTGTAAAACATGCTGGTTGGAGTGTGGTCTCCAGAGCTAGACAGCTCCAGTCCAAATTCTTCTATGTAGCTAACTTGCTCTGTGGCCTGGGGAAAGTTTCTTTCCTTTTAGTTTTTATTTTAATTTATCTATTTTAGTGTGTTTGTGCGGGCACACGTGCTTATGGAGGACAATTTTCAGGAGTCAGTTTTTCCACCATGTGAGACCTGGGAATTGAACATAGGTTCTCAGGCTTGGCAGCAAACACCTTTATCTACTGAGCCATCTCACAGGCCTGGTTTCTTTCTTTCTCTGATGATGAGTTTTAAATGAAAACTTGCCATAAGTTAGACTGTCTTGGGAGGAGAGTCTCGACTGAGTGCTCTTTTTCCTCAGGTTGTTCTGTAGGCTTGTCGGTAGATCTAAGTTGTTCACTGATACAGCCTTATTTTCAGTTGGCTAGCAACACCTGACTAACTATTATTATGTGATTATTGTGATTATTAATTGAGGTAGGAGGATGCAGCCCACTGTGGGCATCACCATCCCCTGCAAAGGGGGTCCTGAACTACATTGGATAGAAGAAAGCTAGCTGAAAGCAAGGACATGCATTTATTCTCTCTCTGCTCTTGGCTGTGAATGTGATGTGACTGGGTGTTTGAGCTTCTGCCATGACTTCCCCTCAGTGGTGGACTGGACCTGAAATTGTGAGCTAAATAAGCCCAATCCTCCCTTTGCTGCTTTCTATCAAGGTGTCTTATCACAGCAGAAAGAAAACTAGAACATCTTCTCTAAGACTTAGTTTTCAAAACTGCAAAGTCTGCGAACAGTGGTGTGTAGCTAGAGTTTTCCTGCCTGGCCCACAGTTAGGATAAATCTCTTTCACCTGCCAGTCCCACAGCCGCTCAGACCCAACCAAGTAAACACAGAGACTTATATTGCTTACAAACTGTATGGCCGTGGCAGGCTTCTTGCTAACTGTCCTTATATCTTAAATTAATCCATTTCTATAAATCTATACCTTGCCACATGGCTCATGGCTTACCGGCATCTTTACATGCTGCCTGTCCTGGCGGCTGCTGGCAGAGACTCCCTCTGCCCTTCCGTTCTTTTTATTCTCTCTGTTAGTCCCGCCTATACTTCCTGCCTAGCCACTGGCCAATCAGTGTTTTATTAGCAACACATTTGCCATACAGAACATCCCACAGCAGTGGTGCCTTATGATGCCACTGTGAAAATTAAATGTGGTAATGCAGTGAACTAATTTCCCTGCTTTTTGGGGGTGCAAACTCAGTTGATATTTCAGGGGAGCAGGACAGATTTATTGATACTACTTCACTTACTGATCAGAGAGAGGTCCTTATATCTTTGTTATGTTTTCTCTTCTATCCCCATGTCCTCTTTAACTTTCCCACACAAAAACATTCTAACATATATAATATACATTCTCCCAATTTCCCTTTCATGTTTATTTAGATATATGTAAATATTGATAAAATATGTAGTTATCTTCTTTTTATTAATTTATGTAAATGATTTCAGGCAAAAAAGAAACCCTCCATTTTCCTCACTCAATATATTTTGTAAACCTTCTCTTGTTGCTCTATGTAAATCCAAGTCACTAAATTCTAACAGTGACTCAGAAGTCACCGTGTGGGGGGATCACCATTTGCTTATCTGTTTCCCTAGTGACGATCTTAAGGGGACATCAGTCTTTGCTGTCACATACCAGACAGTGCTGGATGGCCTTATGCATGAGTTTACATGGTGGTTTTGCAGGGATTTCTCTGGGTGTCTGTCCCATCTCAGGGTCTCTGGGTAGAAAAGTTGCTAATTGCACCAGGGATGGAGAACTTGTGTCTTGGAGTAGCTGTTGGGTTAAATTTTTAGCACGTGATGTTTCTAACTTTGTAATATTTGCAGATCTGCTGCCTGTTTTGTGGTTCTTTGAATTTGCTTTGGTGATTGTGAGGGAGGTTGGACATCTTCTTATCTCCTTCTGCCCGTTAGAGTTTCCTCATTCATTTGTTTTCTTCTGATAGGCTTTGCCCATTTGCTTCTCCTTTGAGTTTTCTGGGCATTTCTTGCTATTTTGCAAGCATTTCTCTGGATAGGAAAGCAAGCTGAGTTCTAGATGCTGCATTTAGCATCTTACTGTCTACCAGTGTGTTAAATGTGTAGATGAAGTCCCTTTCTGAGCAGAAACTTGGGTTTTAATGTTGCTAAGCACTTCCTGTTTCCTATTTATGGTTTCCTCTTTTTAGATCTTGCTTTAGGAACCTCATCCAATTCATTAATTCTTTCTTCTCCTCTTTCTTCCTTTCTTTTTTGCTATTATCTGCATCTTTCAGATGAGGAAACAGAGACTCAAAGAGGGTGAATGCTGTGCTCAGGTATGAATTAAGTAACGAATCAGTTGCGATAAGAACTCAGTTACCTCACCCCAGAACCATCTATGCTGCTGAGGATGACCTTGACATCATCCTGCTTCCAACTCCTTGAGTGCTGGGATGACAGAGGTGAGTCACCACACCTGCTTTATGTGGTTCTGGGGATTGAACCTAGGGCTTTCTGCATGCTAGGCAAGCCCTCAACTTATTGTGTGACACACCTCCACCTCCAAGAACTTAGGTCTTTTGACTCCTAGTAGACTTAAGAATATTCTCAATCACCCCAGGGCTGGGAAATCCTTAAGGGTGGAAACTATCACTTACATATCTTGTAACCATCATACCTGACCAATAAGTGTTAGAAGAATGAGCATCCAAACACACCAAACACATTTCGTTGTTGTTGTTGTTGTTATAACTTGAAAGTGGCTTTCATGGAAAAGCAGGGGACATGGTATCTCCTTCCAAAGTGTTTTGACAGCATCCAGCAGAGGTGTCCCATGACAAAAACCGTCTTCTTGATGTGATTTTGGACCCATTTGTAACAAATTTGTAACCCATTTGTAGCAGGTAATGATGCTTCTGCAAAGGTCATTTTGCCTCCTGAATTCTTTTAAACCCACAGGAGGAAGGAATGGAGCAGAAAAGCCGGAAGACACTTTAGAATTGCCATCTTGGTGCCTCTGGGAGCAATATACACTCAGCCTGTAAATCAGGCTTGGTCTCCATCTAGTTAATATGAAGCTGTGGGTGCTACTTGCTTCTCTGTTAGCATACTGAATTCTGACGTCTGGTCATTGGGATTCTCAATGTTGCACCCCATAAATCCTCTCAGCGTTTATGTGTGGGTGGTGCACCTTGGGAAGCTGCTTAAGTACCTTGAAGGTCTCTGTCCAGCCCTGGTCTTGAATCTCAAGAAAGCCTGAAGATGCCTGGATCTCTGGAGTGAATGCCATGTTGTCACTGTTATTTGAGCCTGTTCTGCTTGCCTGGAAGCTCTTCCAATGACAGAGCCAGAGGCTTAGGTAAGGGACTCTCTGGTTTTGTCATCCTTGGGAGTCTTGGTACCATGGGAGTGGCTGTGCCTGTCACTGGCAGTTTTCTGTTTGCCCAGTGATGTCTCCTTTGGAGAGATACCCTCACCTGTGCCATAGGGTTTTCAACCCCCAGCTGCAGAGTGGGATCCACACCCCAGGCTGGTCCATCCAAGCTGTTTCCTGAGGTTTGGAGTCTTGAGGGATGGGAGACCCAGAGTCGTGGGTGGAAACTGAAGCTGTTATTTGCTTTCTTGTCTGTTGATGAGTTTCTCCTCCCTAGGCCCTTTTCCCTCCCATGACCTTCCAAACACCTTTTCAATAAATATCAGTTGAATGTGTAGTGCAGGCTTTTATGGCAGGCTTTTAAACACCCATTAGTTACCTGAGTGTAAATAGCACATGATAATTCATTCTATTATTTTTAGTGTTTGAAAATTTGCTTTTCAAAAACTTAAAAATGAAACTACCATATAATCTTGATGTGAAACTTCTGAGTGTCTACCCAAAGGCGCCTAAGTCACCATGCCACAGAGATACCTGCACATTTGGTTTATTGCAGCCCTATTCACAGTGAGCAGAGTGAATCAGCCTGACGCCCACTGAGAGGGGACTGGGCAAAGAAAGGTGCTAATATACATATTGGGGTACTATTCAGCCACAAAGAAGAATGGAAACAAGTCATTGGCAGGAACACAGACGGGAGGCAGGCTCGTCCTGTCAAGTAAAGTAAGCCAGGCTCAGGCAGACTCTGCGCTTTCCCCTCACTGGTGGAACCTAGATTAAGAAGAGTAAGGAGAAGGAGAAGAGGGGATAGTTACAAGAAAGTGTTGGGACGAGTGTGTGGAAAAGTGACCTCATATGCTGTGGACATGCCATGATGTAACCCATTATTTTATACAGATAACATGCAATAATAATCAAGCAACATGAGGAAAAGTATCCTCAAGTCTTCTGGGAATCGTGATGATGACGAGACCCAAGGTCCTTCCACCACTGGTGCCTTCCAGTTGGCTCAGAGGCACAGAGGCTGGCGTGTCTGTGCTACCTGCTAGGTCATCGGAGCTTTAGGGGGTGGTGGGGAAACTACATGCTTGGGCTTTGCTTGGGTTCAAACCTGGGCTCCATCAGGTCCGGGCTGTGAAGAAGGGAGATTTCAGAGATTATGACAGAAGGAGGCAGCCCGTAGCCCATCTGGGTTTCATTCAGGAAAGCCCAGGCATTATAGGAAGTTGGGAGAGGTGGGCGCCATGTTAATGAAAGGCCACTGGGAATCTCACTTCAGCCCTTTTCTCCCTTCTTGCCGGAAGGGGAGGCATGGCACACCTCCACGTCTTTCTATATCTCCCCCTTAAGAAAGCACTTCCTAGTTGGCTGTGGTGATGCAAACCTTTAATACCAGCCCTCAGGAGGCAGAGGCAGGCAGATCTCTGTGAGTTCAAGACTAGCCTTGTCTACAGAGTGAGGTCTAGGACAACCAGGGCAATTACACAGAGAAACCCCATCTTGGGGAAGATAGATAGATAGATAGATAGATAGATAGATAGATAGATAGAGAGAGAGAGAGAGAGAGAACCACCTCTTTTCCTGTAAGTATTCATGTATCTTTGTACAATTCATTGTTGCGGCTGAAAAAAGAAATGAGGTCTAACTGAAGATACATGTTTGTTCCAGGCCACACAGGTAGGGCATGGTGGTAGCTAGAATTAGACCAGTCATACTCATGAAGTAGCCCATGCGAGCCTGGTGCACATAGCATGCTCTTCTAAATGGCGACTGCAGTTACTCTTCTGTGAGGTTCTTTAGCTTGGACTTGGGAAGGAAGGGGGTGGGAGCCGTGCTCCAGGACAAGTTAGAGGCAGAACTCAGGCAGCTCCCCTTTCTCTGCCGTCAGTTTATGTATCTTTCTCTCTCTTTGCCTCTTCAGGCCTCTGTGGCTTCCACTAGGGTATAATCCCTGATGCTCTGCAGCACTCACTGAGCTCTTCGCTGGAGTTTAGGGTAAAGCCCTTCCGAGTTCCTCTAGCTTCCTCTGAGTCCGCCAGAAAACTCTATGGTCCACTCTCGCCACCTTAGTGTGGACTCCACCCTCCGAACCGAGGTCCAACTCCATTGTCCATCTTGGAGCTACAACACAAACAAATCTCCTGCGTCAGGAGGAGGCCAGCAGGAGCCCCACTTGTCTAACTCCCACCTTGCAGGGCACACACATGGAACATAAGAAAAGGACCTTGGCAGAGAATGGCCCGAGGGTGCAGGGGCTGCTTCAGCAGAACTAGCATTGGCTCTAACGTCATGGGCCCAGAAGCATGGGGACAATGCTATGTTTATTTATCAAGATCTAGATGAACCCCTCTGGAAGTTGTGGACTCACGTTTTCAGCCAGCCTTTCTCTTCCGAGGACTGGAATCCAAAGCAGCCCAGTCTTGCCCAGAGAATACAATAAAACTCTACTCAGAAAAGCCCAGCTTTATTTCTGCCAAAAAGGCCACACAGAAGACCCCAGGAGCAGCCCTCTTTGCAGATAATGGAGCGATGAATTGGATCCTTACAGCCCCAAAGCCTGGTGGGTAATTGCAATGAAGGATCCCAAACTTCATTTTTTTCTGTGTGTCTTCCCGCAAAGGAAGAGTCTTTATCCTTGTGAGCATCCCCTGAAAGTGGGATAAAAGCGGGCATGAGGCCCCACGGTTGAGTGACACCAGATATTGTTGCTGTTACATTGGAGCTGGCATTCAGGCATCAAAGCCCAGGCACAGAATCATGATAGCACCACCAGGGCTGTGCTTAATATCCTCCCCGTGTCTCTTCCATTTCTGATGGCTGGATGTGTTGGCAAGAAGCACACACCACTGTAGCTCAGCAACATGGGTTAGGATCACCCTCTTCTGATCACCCTCTGTGGCCTAAAGAAGCAACACTGTAAAAGTCAGCATAGAAAATTTCTATTTTATATTATTTCCCTTAGAAACTTCTGCATGGAAGCTCTATTTTCCCTTGTAAAGTGTGTGAAGTGAGATACAAATTTGATTCTGGAAATCGCGTGTGGAAGGGTCAAGTACATGCTGAACTCTCTGTTGTGGTGGGGGCAGGGAATGCAGGAGGTACCCTGTGCAACCGTGATGGCAGGTACTTTAGACATTTGGCTTTCGACCTTGACCATACATGGGCATCATCTGGGAAGCTTTTAAAATGCCAACACTCAGGTTTGAACTTAGAAAATTTGGTTTGGTGGCTTCTGGGGTGTGGGCTGATCAATGGAACTGTTTTATAAGCATCCTTGACAAACCTAACATGCATTCCTGCTTGAGAATCACTGATAAAAACCAAATGGAGAATTCAGCACATTTTCCTTTGCTGTGGTTTGCTTGTGGGAGTTGGTTTTCTCCTTCCATGATGTGATCAAACTCTGGTAGACAGGATTAGCAGTGAGCATCTTTTCCCACTGAGCCATTTAAAAAGAGGAAACATTTGCTAATTCATACAACCGAATCCAGGGATGTCTCTGGCCTCAGGGCCACCCGGGCTCATCATTCTTGATTGACCTCACTCTCTCTTGTCACCCCCAGGCCCTGGGGCTGCTTTCTGCATAGAAGAGACATTGCTTCAGAGCAATCTGGTCTACATCTCATGACCCAAGAGGGAAAGGGACCTTTCTCACCAGCTCCAACTGGAAAATACCCCAATGGATTCACATGTCCTGACTTAGGCCATGTGCTCATGACAGGTCTGAACATTGTGGCCAGGAAGTGGATAAACTTCCAGAAAGGTGTGGAATAAGGTGCAGAGAGGAAAAATGTAACAGCCTTTCCGATGTTAGAACTCCAATCATAGTGGCTGGGCTCGTTTAGTGAACACATCCAGCACCTGTATGGGCAGACATGGTCCTATGGGTAGCATGGTTCATGCTCTGTGAATTGAGGAATGTACACTGTGCTTTAAAAGAAACATCTAGGCGTATTTTCCTACAGCCAAACCTACTCTTCATGGCGTTACAATTGCCCACAGTAGAATTCTCTCCTTTGAACATCTAATACCTCATATCTTTGGGTGCTTTTGCAAAGGGCAGTAAATTTGCAAGTTGGAAGTATCTGGCTCCCAACTCTGCTCTGTCATGCATTTATAATACATGTAGTCATTTGACCACTACTGTTAAGTCCTAGAACATTCCAGTCATACCCGACTGCCTTGTGTGTCTTTGCAGCCACTGGTCTGATTTCCACTTTGGAGTTTTCCATGCTGCCATCTCAGTGGAGTCACGCAGCAGGTGCCCATATTTTTTCACTTAGTATCTGAGAGTCATACAAGTTGTTGCACGCACCAGTGGTTTTCCCCTCTTATGACCCAGTAATGGTACAACCCATAGGTGTGGGGGGCCTTTTGTCATTGTGAAAAACACTGGAGAGAAACAGTTTTGGAGGGGAGGTTTTTCTTCACCCAAGGTTTCAGTGCATGGTTCCTTGGTTCCACATTTCTGGGCCTGTGGCAAGGTGGAGCATCCTGGTGGAGATGGCATGGTAGAGCAGAGCGGCTCACCTCACTGCAGACTGGAAACAGAGAGTGAGGCAGGAAGGGCCCCTCTCCTTCCCTCTTTGTTCTGCTCCTCCTCCTCATGCTCCTCCTCCTTTCCAATCATTTCCTATTTTTTTTTGTAGTTCTGTGAATTGAACCCAGGGCCTTGTACATACTAGGTAAGTGCTCTACCACAGAGCTACATCTCCAGCTTTATTATTATCTTAAGTATTCTTCATACATGTGGCTATGGCAATGTCAGCTACGTACACCATTGCAGTAATTTTCTCCCATTTAAAGATGTTTTATAATTTACATTTAGGTCTGTGGTGCATTTTGAGGTAATTGCTTCAGATTGTATTGAGTTCCATCATTTTATATCAGGACATTCAGTATTTATTCGAGTGCTACTGAATGAGGTTTGCAGCTTTCTGAAGTGTGAGCTGCAGCATTGGTATGGACCTTTCTGGACTTTTCTGTTTCGCTGATCTATGTGTGTGTCTTTTCTCAATACTACATGGTCCTGATCACCATAGGTTTGTAACAGACCTTGGATTCTAGTTGTAGCTAGAATGTTTCTCTCCAGATCCCCCCTATCATTCACAGTCCTGAAGCCCACTTATAAAATAATCACTCAGAAGCTTATATTACTTATAAACTGTATGGCCACGACAGGCTTCTTGCTATCTAGTTCTTATATCTTAAATTAACCCATTTCTATAAATATATACCTTGCCATGTGGTTCGTGGCTTACTGGTATCATGCTTCCTCTGTGTCTGGCTGGTGACTCCTGACTCAGCCTTCCACTTCCCAGAATTCTCCTCTCTCCTTGTCCCGCCTATACTTCCTGCCTGGCTACTGGCCAATCAGAACTTTATTTATCAATCAATCAGAGCAACATCTAGTGCTTTGAATTTCCCCATTTTTATATCTTTTTTTCAACACTGTATTGGCTATTCTTCTTCCTTTGCCTTTCTACAAAAGAACACTGAGAGTTTGAATGGAATTGTGCTGTGTTGAGTTCATCCTTAGGGAGAACTGAGAGTCTAACAATATTGAGTCTTTCAGTCCATGAACACAGTTTATGTCCCTTGTATTTAGGTCATCTTTGATGCCTTTTATCAGCATTTGCAGTCATCAGCATGCTGTAGTGCTTTGAATGAGGTGTGTCCCCCAGAAGCTCAGGTATTTGAACACTTGGTCCCTGGTTGGTGGTGCTGTTTGGGAAGCTATGGGACCATTAGGAGGTGTGGTCTTGCTAGAGGAAATATGTCACTGCATGGTTTTGAGAGTTCGTAGCCTCACCCCACTTGCAGTTCATTTTCTTTGTGATCTCTCAGCTTCCTGCTTCAGCTACCTGCTGCCATGCCTCCTCCTCCACCATTACAAACTCTCCTGCTAGGACCATAAGCCTAAGTTAAACACAGCAACAGAAGTAACTAATATACATACAGATCTATTTATATGACCTGTAACTTTTTACTGCTGTTTATTCATTGTGCTAAGTGATGGCTTTCATAATGACACTTTTGCTTGAATATACTATGTCACTTTGATCATCTTCAAGCCCCATTATCCTCTCCTGCCCCCTCATCCATCATTTTGCTCCCCCCTTTTCTTTAAACCAAACATACACACATATACAATCCCAAATGATATATATTATATATAATATATCCCATATATATGTATATCATGTTCTACATATGAGAGAAAGCATAGCATATAGATGCTACACCATTTTTGCTGCTGTTGTTAATGTGTGTAAAATTTGAAATCAGGAAATGCAAATCCTCTGATGTTCTCTTTCACAGCTGTTTTGACTTACAGGTCCTTTGTTTTTTTTTTCAAGTATGTTTTCATATAAGCTTTCTAGCATTCTGATAGGAATGGCATTTGTATAGACTGACTTGGACAGAAGTTCTATCTTAATAATACCATGTCTTTCACCCATGGATATAGAACATCTCTCATCTATTTAGACTCCTTTGCATGGTCATTAGCCATTGTTATGGTTTCCATATACAAATTTTGCATTTTTACTAACTTATTAGTGAGTCCCAAAGGAAATGACATCAGTCTGTCAAAGAGGCATTTGTAGCCTTGTGTTCATTATAGCATTGTCCACAGTAGCCACAGTAAGAGACCAACCTAAGTGCCCATCAATGCATTTGTGCATAAAGTATGATTTGTGTAGATATGGATGTGAGCATGTGCAAGAGAATACTAGTCAGGCTTGAAAAGGAATGACAGTCAACTGTTGGTGAAGATGCAGAACAGCCTGGTGGAGCTTGTGTTAAGGGAAATAAGGTAGGTTTAGAAAGATGAATGCCTTGTGATGTCACTTCCACAAGGAATCTGAGCGAGTGGGGCATCCAGAAGCAGAGAGTAGAGCAAGAATCCCAGGGGCTGGGCTCAGCCGCTCTAGAGGAGAGCTGAACAAGAGCTCAGTACAGTGGTCAGTGTTCCCAAAATGTTATCATTTCAAGGTGGCGTATATGTTGGTGCCTTATCTAGTCATTCCACAAGAGACAAATACTTTAAAATATTGCATATGCACAGCAAGTACTTGTTTTATTTGCTGGTTAAATGAGCTAAATGGAGCCATAGTCTGGTATTATTAAAGGAGACTCAACAGGGCAGAGGACTGTCCATTCTCACTGACGGGCCAAGGAAGCCGTCTGTGAATTTGCCTGTTTTAGAGGCCATGTGCACAAGGGTGTTTCTGTAGAGCATGGAGCGCTCTGAATGAAGACAGCAAGTGGAGCACAGAGTGATTCTGACACCTGCTAAGTGGCTAAGAGCCCCGAGTCCACTGCCCACTGTCGTATCCCAGTTCTACCCTGCGGAATCCTATTGCAAACATGAATTATGGGGAGACACGTCCTTTGCCACGTCCCTAATTCAGGGAAAAAAAAAAAACAAGCTTTTTCCTGTTCTCTGCCATTTCCTGCCATGTGTAATATAGCAAATTAATTAGTAGATCTGGAGGCATTTTGCTAATACAATTTCTCTCTTGCTTGAGGTGAATTATGTTCATGCTTCAGTCACTCGAATATTACTCCTCCATGTTTGACGGAATTGTGTTATCAGGTGACGATTCTATTGCACACTATCTGATTCTAATTAAACCAGAAAGTAGCAAATTGCTTCACGGTCTGTGCTCCCCACCCCTTGCTACTTCATCCCATTTTTAGAGCTTTCTGAGCTGAGCCTGAGCTGTTCACTGACACTCACCCTGTTCATTCCTTTCCAGATATGAGGTCTGCTTCACTAGAGATGGAATTTGTATAAATTAAGTCTTGGAAGATGGTGGTGCTGGTATTTATCTCAGAGGTCATCAAAGGAGAAGACATATTTTTTTTTGTCAAAATTGTTTACGTAATTAAAAATATGTTCCTTAGTCTGCGCGAAAAGAAACTACAATTGTAGAGAAGGCTGCAGGAGGAGAGGCAGTGTGGGGGTTAGCACCCCAAGTCCTAGGAACCTCAAGACCTGAGTTTCTGCCTTGCTTTCATCGCAGATGACCTGTGCCTTCTCACACAGTGGTAAGTGCCTCACAGACCTGGGGTTCAGAGGAGGCACTGGATCATCAAAGGTCTGATGATGCAGGAGTTCAAAGTGGGAGCTGAGCCTCTCCCATCCCATGTCCCCCTCTTCTTTTTCCTATTAAACACCAAGCCCTCATCCCATGAGGTCATTGTCCTCATAGACATCAATTAGAGCCGGCCACTGGGTATTAGAGTCTTTTCTCACCAGGATGAAGGCATCCTTTTGACTTAGACAGCATGCACCCTCAGTGAACCTCGGGATATTGGTGGCAGGATTGGTTTGTAGAGTTGGGGACAAGTCTGAGATGAAGTAGGCACCATGCTGCACATGAAAGGCACTTTTTGGCTGCTGACTGAAAAGAAAATACGGTGCATCCTTTGTACGGAGCAAGTCAAGTGCGAGGCACAGCCCAGCCTGGTCTGTGGGCTTTGCTTCTTTGTCTCTGTTCCAAGATGGGAAACTAATTCAGGCTGTGAGTTGCTCCTGGTGCCTGGTGAGAGCATGTTACTCCAACAGCCTGCTAACTCTCTAGGTGACACCGACTCCTCCCTGAATGACAAACTGTGCAATTCAGGTGGGGCTCAGCTCCATTTTCTCCCTGGTTTTTGCCTTCCACAGTGAAGACAGACAGCTTGGCTTCTGCCTTCTTGTTAGACCTCACCTCATTCCTTCCCATGTTAAAGGCTGCTTGACTTTGCCTGAAGTCAGATGTACCTATGGGTTGGTAAAAAAGAAAGGGGCGGGGAGAGAGAGAGAGAGAAAGAGAGAGAGAGAGAGAGAGAGAGAGAGAGAGAGAGAGAGAGAGAGAACAGCAAGAGAATGTGGAAGGGAAAGAAACTATATTTTTCTTAGAATCTCTTCTGTGGAAAGGGTCAAGATCAAGCAAGAACCAGTGACACCTAATGTATATTTGTCACCCACCCACTGTATTCTGCTTCACAGTCTGGGTGCTGTGGAGAGAGAGTGCAGTAAACAGAACAGGCAAAAGTCCCCACCCTGGGACTCCAGTGCTGCATGCCTATACTCAGGACCCTGAGGCAGTGGGGGAATCATGAGTTCCAGACCAGCCTGCACTACATAGCGAATTTGAGACCAGACTGGAATCTTGTGTCAAAATAAAAGTCCCTGCCTTGGAGAATCAAGAGGAGGGATTTTCTACAGTGTGGAAGAGAGGTCACTAGGCTCAGCTTTTCAAACTTTTGCCTCTCATAGGGCAAGACACATTAAATAAGAAAAACAGGAAAGCGTATAGAATACTGGAGAGTGATGATTCCAAGTCTAAAATTAAACATGAGAGGAAGAGGAAGTAAGGAAAGAAGGAAGAAGAGAGAGGGAGGGTGGAGAGAGAGGGGAAGGAGGGAGGGAGGAGAAATATCACTAATTTTAGCAGGGAGGTCTCTGGAGAGGAAACTTTTGAACAAAGACTTAAGAGGCAAGAGAGTGAGTCTCTGGAAAGATCCTTTGTGGACATAATCTGCAAGTGTGAAGCCGTCAGGGTGGACGTATTCCTGAAGAGAAAATGGCCAAGTGGGGCTGGCCTAGGCGGGGTTAAACAGGGCAGGAGGTCATGGTAAGTGCAGTAGTTGCTGTCACTATAGGCTGCTGGCAAGAAGGAGGGGGTGGATTAAGTCATTCAAATAGCAGAGGCTCACTGTACACACAGTGTCAGACTGCCTATATGAGTTTAGTTTATAAGGGAAATGCCTCATTTTACTGCTGTGGAAGAGAATGCCCAGAAACATGTCTCGTACATTTTTAAAGATCACACAGTAAGAGGTAGATCTGGGACTTACTCAAGGAAGTTCCTGCCAAACTTCAGTAGTTTCTCTTATACTTTGGAGGGTGTTTCTGGGGTTTGAATAAGACTGGAGAAACTTGTAATCTTAGGGATATCATAACAAAGACAAATCCAGTAGGCAAGAAATAAGGAGTGGTAGTGCCTTTATTATCAGCTCAGCACACTACACTGTGGTCACTGATGCTCTTAGGACTAGAGTCTGGGGTGTTTCCTGGACTTAGAAGGAATATCTGACTTATAGAACATCTTAGTTAAGGTTTTATTGCTGTGGAGAGACACCATGACCATGATGACTCTTATAAAGGAAAACATTTAATTGGGGCTGGCTTACAGGTTCAGAGGTTTAGTCCATTGTCATCATGGCAGGAAGCATGGAGGCGTGCAGGCAGGCATGGTGCTGGAGAAGGAGCTGAGAGCTCTATGTCTTAATCCGAAGGCAGCAGGAAGAGACTGAGACATACTTCCTCTAACAAGGTCACACTTACTCCAACAAGGCCACACCTCCTAATAGTGACACTCCCTATGGGCTTATGGGGGCCATTTTTATTCAAACTACCCCATAGTGTCCATACCTGAAGACAGACCCACGTGACTCTTACTATCTGAGAACGGATTTTTGACTTAAGGACAGGAACACACTGAGGTTCTTCAATTGTGATATATGAGAGTTGATGGGTAGCTGGGATGAACCCAGGGGCATCAATCAGGTAGGTAAATCTGGCTATATATGTGTGAATCAGGGGGCAGATGTCATGGACCAGGCTCCTGAGCTAAGGAGGTGACATTTCTTAGTCCTGTTCATGCATAATTTTTATGTATGGAGGATCTCTCATGATGATTTTAAGGTTTTAAAAGTTCCTACCTCTTCTTGGAATAATGGTCTCTGGGGATAGCAAGGTGCCAGATGTTTAGTACCCTTTATGTGCTGAAGATGGACACTAAGCTAGGTGCATCAAAGTAACTATGCATTTTAGGTGCTTGCTGTGTCTATTGATAGTTTTCTTAAGCAATGAAAACAAGGCTTAAATGTTAACAAGTGTCTTAGCTAGGGTTTCTATTGCTGTGAAGAGACACCATGACCACAACAACTCTTATGAAGGAAAACATTTAACTGGGGTGGCTCACTTACAGTTTCAGAAGTTCAGTCCTTTATCATCATGGTGAGGTGCATGGTGGCGTGCAGGCAGACATGGTGTTGGAGAAATAGCTGAGAGTCCTACATCTTGCAGGCAACAAGAAGTTGACTGAATCATTGGATGAGGTTTCTAGCACAACAATTAGGGTGTTTGGCCATCCTATCACCAGAGTAGGTCATTTCAGGCTGTCTCTTGACCATTGTCAGTAGTCTATTGTGGAGGTATCCTTGTGGATTTTTGTGGACCTCTCTAGCACCCTGCTTCTTCCTATTCTCATGTGGTCTCCATTTACCATGGTCTCTTATTCCTTGTTCTCCCCCTCTGAGGGAACTGGATGCAGAGATCCACGGCCAGGCCCCGGGTGGAGCTCCGGGAGTCCAATTGGCGAGAAAGAGGAGGGTTTGTATGAGCGAGAATTGTTGAGACCAAGGTTGGAAAAAACACAGGGACAAATAGCCAAATGAATGGGAAACACATGAACTATGAACCAATGGCTGAGGAGCCCCC